>CM043116.1:76663028-76893941 GCA_023701765.1 Hylyphantes graminicola
CTTTCAAACATCGCCTAAACCATCGAATGGGTGTCGTCCTTCGTCTAGTACCTTGATTTTGGAAAAAGTAAACTTTTTTGTGGTAAAATCATCGGGACATCTGCACAGATGGCTCATCCACCTAATTTGGGATGCTTTAGCAACTTGTCTTCTACTGTTTTATGAGGGTTTGCATTCGCTCTCCATATAGGACCAATATGTCTGATTTCAAGTGTTATTAAATGCTTCATTGGTGTTTATAGAATAAATGTAGACTTGAATTGTTTTGAGGTCATTAAAAAATTCTATTAGCCATGAGATTCTATTATTTATTTCATTTTTCAGATCATTGCTACTGAGATCAGAGTTCCTGGTTGGTAACTGTTTTGCAGTTTCAAAAGTGTAGTTACATATGGGGAGGGGAACTTAAGTTCGTATATTACAAATGTAGAATCTTTGCTATTATCTTGGTTCGTAAACACTAGAAATGTCGCTCAGTAGTTCCAGGTCTAGTTGCCGAATCCTTCCCTTGAACACCATTCAAAAACACGAGCGTAGTTCTGCAGATCCTGTAGGATTCTCTTCAAGGCTTTATTAAAACATTTATTCCGGCCTTTGTTTTTCTTCACTTTAAAGTGTGTCTTGTTTTCTGAGAGTGGGAGTCTTACCTTCAAGCTTCGACCGCAATCTTTTAAATTTTGCGGGCTGAGCAAAAACTAATATGATAAAAGGAAATATCATATCTCGCGGGAAAAGTTCTACTTCTGAATACTACGCCCTGCTCCGTATCGATGCAATTCTCGGGTGATATGTTCTGTTCTCGGTTCGTAATGGCGTCTCTCTCGGAAATTATTTGTTGCATTGGGGGTGGATAGGATCTCTTTTTAGAGGCATTGCTGGTGGTGGCCGTTATGAGAGAAACACGATTTATAGGCCCCGTTCGGGTCTATTGTTGTAATGATGTTATCATGGAGCTGCTACCAAATGGCAGCATCGTTTATTTCTTTCCTCTTTTGCGGATTTGCTTTTCACCGCTCTGCGAATTCATTCTTGAATTACTTGCATCTTTCCAAATTGTTTTTTGTTGAATTGCGTAAAAGGTCGACTCAGGATAAATGTATTCCGTTCAAGAAGGGTAGGACACGTTTTGGTAATCTTGAATTAATTGTGTAACTTTTTGAGAAAAAAAAGTAGGATTATTTAAAATATATAACAATTACTGATCTTATTGTATTTTTTTTCTAGTATTGGTTATAATAAACCTTTACGCAACTAACACAAAGCAATTTTCTAAATTTAGGATCTAAAAGAAAGTATCAAAATTCTTAATGAATTTACCCTTTAAAATAATATGATTTACTGAATTTTGTTTGTTCATATTTTTAGTTTTAGCAATAGTTCCGGCTTTTGCGTTTAAAGGGCACGAAAACACAGCACCGGTTCTTATAATTATTGTCACCATAAAAAACTCGTATTTAAGTTTGAAAAATGATGAAATAACACCGCTTTATGAAACTTTAAAATTTATCCCTTCATAGATTATCAATTTCAGCCTCACAATTAATGTTAGTAATGTGTGCTCTAATTTATGAATTACGTCTAATTTCACAAGTTTTTTCTACGATTAGTAATTTCAGTGGTCTTCTTTTATGTGAAATGATCTACATTTATGTCTGGCATACTTGCATAAAACGTCCTGAAAATCCTTTATCATTACGAATACCATATTTTTACACCTTTAATTGCCCGATAAGGTTTTGGCGGCAATTTGTATATATAAATATCTTTTTAAAAACTACATGGATAGGGAATTTTAATTAGCTCATGATTAAAACATGAGCTATGTACAGGCTATATTTACTAGCTACAGTTCAATAAACAAAAATAATTCAACTTACTTGCTAATGTGGTTTACAAGCAATTTACTTTTAAAATTTTGATTTGTGCGTACCAAATTTTTTTTATTTATATTTACCATTGGCACGGCTTCTCATCAAGGACATTAAAAATATTATAAATAATAGCAATTGGAGCTATAGAATTTTATAAACATCGAAGCAAAACAATGCCTGGAACCAATTATTATTATATATAATTTTTTTTAAATTTATGAGCAAAAGTGGACCGTTTTATGTGCATCTCTATACTCTCATTCTCTTTCTAGACCCTTTTTTTTTTTTCTCTGTGAGCCAGTTAATCACTTATGGATTTATGAATAATTTACAAAGATGGCTACTATGCGGATACTTATGGGTATCAAAATTATGTATAAGTTGACCTAATTCATACAATAAGTGATGAAAATATCCATAACGTTAAACCGATAAAGATTAGTCTTAAATGTCTTCTTCGTATAAAGTTTATTATTCAAAAATCTCCCTCAGATTCCGTTGCCAAGTTAAAGTGAAAGTCCATTTATTGTCTAGGAAATTTTTTTTTTCAGCATTAAAATTCTCAGAACAATTATATAAAATAAGCATTCGTGAAAACATAATAAAATATGACAATTTTGCTGTGCTGTGTTTTTATAAATTTTTTTGTTTGAAAATCCTTTTTTTTGTACAAGTATGAATATACAAAGCGCAATGGGATAAATTTAATTAAATATAAAATAATTATAATAAATGCTTTGAATGAAGTTTCTTGAGAAATGTATACCGCAACAAAATCTAGTTTTTATGTTGTTGTTGCGTTTCAGGAAAAATCTTTAGCATTTTTACTAAATAAAGTTATTCGGTTTTTTTAATTGGATACAGGCTATAATACTCTATACTAACTTAATACGAGGAATTGGAACCTATAATACAGGAGTCGAATGGACCCAAGTCGCGCCAATCGCCCCAGAATTAATAAAACTCCGGTAAACTTAGGGGTCTGGGTTTTTGGCCACGACGAATCGCGATTGGCACAGGTTTTGAAGCGCTTACGCACGGTCAAGCATTTCGGAGTTACAGATAGGATATTTTCAAACTTCATTAGATCGCCATAAGGCTACTTACTTCAACCTTGCTTTAAACTTTTTAATTGAGTTGTACAGAAATGGTAACATGAATATTTTTTTAGTTCCAGCCAAAACAGCAGACGATTTTCAGTTCTATTCAGTTCAATTCAATTGGCGAGTTTGGCGATCTTGAAAATTTTAACATTTGGTTTGCTATACCTATCGAGTTTGAATGAAGTATGAAATGGAATGTTTAACCACATTTCGACAATTTTTGTTGCTTTTCAAAACGAAACGCCAATTATCAAATTTACATTTCATTTCCTATGACTTTTAAAACTTTTATAATACCTTTGTATAGAATAGTTCCCTTTCCAAACTCCTAACTTTGTTTTACAATGGTGCACTTTAACTAATGTGACCATAGACGTCCCGCTTTTGGCTGGACAGTCCCCCCCGCTTTTTTGTAAAAGTAAAAAAGTCCCCCCCCGCTAACAGTCCCGCATAAAAAAAACGAGGAAATATTTAAATAAAATAGACTTTTTTTGTTTTATGAATAATCGTTGTAAAACGCTATGACGTTCTTTAGAAATTGTTAAATGAAGTTAAAGTTCCATCAAACAAATTGGGTATAGTAAAGGGGGGGTTTTTCTTCTGTTGCCTGGAGCCACTGCTAGCCTGTTGAACGCGCCTTCCTCTTTCATCTCTCCCTTATTCCACCAAGTGTGTAATTGTGTGAAGGGACTTATTATGGCTTAAAAAAATACTTAAAAAATACACCGGCGGGGGGGGGGGGGGGAGGTGATGGAGTGTATTCCACTTTTTGATTTTGAAAATCTGGCCACATTAACTTTAACCGGTTATCTTTTTCACCAATGGTTTCACAAATGTTCTTATGGTATGTATTGCTCTGATAAATCACAATTGAAAATTTAAATCTTCGAGTTAAAAAGGCTTCGATACCTGTTTTTCCCCTTCCTCCCGAGCAGAGCTCGGTCACCCGCTGGTTGTATATAATAGAACTGTTTTTTCTTTTCTTTAACACAAAAAAAGTTAGATAATAATTATGAATATCAAATATAAACTTGTATTGTGCCTTATTTGTAAGAGATCTTGTTGCGAAAAAAAAAACACTCCTGCGCGTAAAGCCAAATTTTTACTTATCTAAATCATGAGAAAATTATTATATAATTAAGTCTCCCACAACAATTTTGAAAATGAATCTCCTCTCTATTCTATTCAAAACCATCAATAAGAATACCGCTACGCTCAAAACGTGATCAACACTAATGCATTCATTAATGATAAAAAAAAGTCTCCAAAATAATTTTGTTTGTAATTTAAAGAGATTATTGCTATTGAGAATGTAAAGGAAAAATCTTCACTTAAAAAACGCAACGATTTATAAAATATTTGTTATTTTTTATATCCTGCAAAACCCTTGAATATTGTTCAGGTTCCTTAAGACATTGAATATGGTTCATTTAAATGCGCCTAAATGTAATAGGGGAGGTATTTTTCCAATTTTACACATTGTGTTTGTGTTTTTCTAGTGTTTTCCTCCTTATCCCTTTTCTTCCCCCCCCGTCCCCCCCCTGTAATCCCAGATACGTTTTCAATGCTATCTGTAGAAGTTGTTTTCCCTTTTGTTAGTACCCTTCCCTTCGGGAAAGGAAAGTCCAAAATGCAAGGGGAAATGTTCAGGGGAGAATCAACAGTCAGTCACCACGCTTATTCGCAGGCTAATGCCGCGGGTAGTGTGCGGGAATGAATACAGGCAGGTTGTTGGTGTGGGGGGGGGGGGGGGGGGGGGGTGGTAAAACTACTTTTTTCCTCCCAATTAACCACGCTACCACCAAATAACCATAGCGTTTATATACGTGCAAATATTGTTTCGCGCGGAAGGGTGTTTTGCTGAAATTACGTAGTACTTAACAAGTGATTCTTATCCTGAAGAAGGGATCTTGTTCCAGAGCAAAGGTACCCGCTCTGTTCCCAGCACGAACGCTCTTAGAGCGTTCTAGTAACACCACAGTGCCTTCAGAAGATTACGTTGCTTTAGAAGACTGAAGTTTCCAAGATGGAGTTTGAAAAGCTTATTGAAGGAATTTCAGAAGTCAGGCATATTTGAAGAGGTGAACTGAACTAAAACAGTGCCCCTCACCCGAAATCAAACTCCCCAAGAAACTAAGATGTCTGATTTTAATTATTTAAAAAAAAAAAGCAGCCACGACAGCCGCCTCCCCCCCAGGTCGGCTGTTGTATTTAAATTTTTAAAAAACTATCATGCTTCATTGCAAGATCTTGCCCGCACACGCCTAGAAATAGCCCCTAATTTACAGTCACAAGTTTACCAGTCACAGTTAACATATCACTTGAATCAAAAATATAAATCAATAACTATTTAACAGAATATTTTTTAAAATTGATCTACTAAATAAATAAAATTTGAAGAATAAATAAATATAAAACTAAACTTTATATAGGTACTTAGATTAGTTTTAAATTTATAAAGATTTAATTAATTTGATTTAATTTATAATCGTACAGACTTTAGAACAAATCCACGCTTTTATAACTCATCACCTTGATAGAGCCAGCGACTTTAAATATGACCAGTAATGTTTGAACAAGGGGCAACATTGACAGCCCAAAAAATATTTTTAAATCAAAAAAAAGAATAAAAAATTAATTAAAAAAACTGTTTAAGCTCTTTGAAATCAGAATTCATTTGAAGCATTGTACTTCAGGACATAATTTGTGAGCCCCTTTAGATGAATTTTATTACCATTGGTCTTAAAATTAAAAATTCGTGCATTGAGTTAAAATAGCATGTAAATATAAGGATGTAAATGATCCTCTGCTTGTATTATAGCAATAAATGGTTGTAGAGGTTCGTTCAATTCTGTCTTGAGACTTACCAAGCATCAAACTCGTGTGTCTCAGGTATTATGTATTCCCCACCACACCCAATGAAACCACGGATCGAGACGGCGCGTTTTTCTATACTTCACTTCACAGACCAGATTCATCTACTATACATTTTTCTTAGCCTTTCATTAAAAACAACCGTATATAATCTTTATTTTTCATTTTGATTCATTTAATGAGAAAATTTAAAGTGAGATCATTAGGTAAAACAAAACCACCACTATTTGTAGGGTCTAAAAAACTAACAAGAAGCAACACTTCACAAGCTTAAGGAGTACGTTTCATGCTGGAGTCTATTAAAAAAAATAAAAAAAACTGAGGTCTTTTTTTTGCTGAATACACCGCGAACATAACTTTCAAGCCTTAAGCCCATAAAAATTAGCTACATATATTCCGCATTTCCATAATCTGCAATATATTTCCCCCCCCCCAATCATCTCTTGCTTAATATGGCCATTTTGGGGCCTTTTCCCTTCCTCCCTTCCCCCCAATTAATCTCCAGGAATAGCCCCTCGCTTCGAATATAAATTAAAGCCTCTCGTTACCATAATGAGCAGATGCGGGTGAAGCTCCGCGTCCTCCCGATAAATAGCCCCCAACCCCCTTTTTTTTTTTCTTCCCCCTTTTCTTTTTTTTTCTCCCTTTTTCCCCGCCGGGATTAAACGTCCATTTCACACGGCGGGCGGTGAAGCAAGCGCCATTAACGCATCACCACACATCACTATGACGGGAAGTTCAATACTTATTTGCCACTTTTATCTATGACCAACTGTTATAATATGGAAAATGCTGGGCCAAAAAAAAAAAACCTTAACACTGAGATTTTTCCACTCATCCTCTTCCAAAGGACCCTGAAAAAGCTGGCCACGCCTGACACAAAACCCACCACCAACCACCCCCCTATGGTTCTCTCTCACATTTTGGATTTCGCTTGTTGAGACTGAAAACCTAAGGTTCACTATCTGACAGGGGCTTAATAAGTGCCGCCGTGTATTTGGAATCGATCTCTCGTGCGTCACGTCGAATCAGTCTTGCTAAAAAGTCCTGCCGCTCCATCAATACCACCATAAGATTTAGAGTTGGGTGCCAGCTCAAGTGTTGGCCTAGTCACTTGACCGCGGTTCTAAATAATGTGACCCGTCACCAATAGCCCTCGTGTGATTCTAGTGTGGCGTTACCTCAATCCAAACCCAATCACCACGTGATATAAGTGCCACAACTTCCTTAGTGACACGAGAGACTAAATGTAAGCGTGCTTGAACGGTAAAAAACACAGCTCCGTAACTGAATTAGACGGTTCGATATTGCTGAATCCACTTTTCTTACATATTTTTTGTACGTTTTTCTAGTTAACCATTTAACGTAGGCATGAATATATCGTACTTTGGAATCAATGTCAAGTGACAAAGGTTGACACCTGAACGGGAACCCAATACAACTTCGCCCGACATCATACGTTTGTAACACGCCCTCGGGAATTTGGAATCCGCATATTTAATAATATTCATTGGTTTAATGCTTAAAGTTGCCCCCCCCCCTTACCTCCTAAAGTTAGGTTACAATGTTAGATCTATGCTATACAACATGTAGAAAAAATAGGGACACATGGCAAACCGTTGTCAAAAAATGTCAATCAAATATGAAGAGAACACAAATATGAAGGGGAAAACCACCCTTTCATTGCATAGAAATCTGCCTGCATCCCACGATAGCGAGTCGTCACCTAAACTGGTGACAGGAAATCAGTTTCTCACTTGGTGCTCCTTTCCCGGTATCCCTGATTCCCATCAGGCACGAGTCCCATGTTTGTACCTTGAGAGAAGGAGCAAGGGAGAAACCGATTTCTGTCACCAAGGTCCATCAAGCATATCTGAATACGGGAAAATTTCTTTGCAATCAAGGGTTTCTTCCCCTGAACTCTTCATAGGCCAAGCATTAATGTTGGTGACATTACAGTCCCCTTTAAAACCCACTGTCCATGCCTGAGATTAAATTAATTGAATATCCTCAGATTACTTCAATATATTAAACTTTTTAACGATTTTTTATTCTGCGATTAGAACAAAAAGTTGGGATGAGGGCTGTAAATGTTCAAGCCGAATGGAAAATATATCAAACACCTTTTAAGTGTAGCACACGAAGCCGCCTCTGTGGCTGAATGGTTAGTGTACTAGCCTTTGGAGCTGAGGGACCGATCTCATATGGCTTAACTTCAATTTTACTGTAGTGTAAGCATTGTTTCCTGCTATCTATTTCTGGCCTTGCCGCCCCGGTTGCACAATCGTTAGGACTCTAGCCTTTGGAGTTGCTGGTGTCGGTTTCGAATCCCGGTCAGGCATGGATGTTTGTAACAATCAATAAATGTTGTTATTTGTCTATGTGTTATTTATTTCTTTGTGAGTGTAAAATTTCTTTCTGTGTCTGTCCCACTTGACGAAAGCTTATAAGCGGTTCTCTGAAGAAGCACACAAGCTGGAATATATATGTTTCATACCATACCATACCATAGCACACGAAATGTGGAAATTCGAACCAAAACAGAATTCACCTCTTCCAAACAAATAACACGAATCTCGGATTGCTCTTTTGCCCCGCGACTAATTGGGATTTGGATATCCGACTAATGGTCAGATAAAAATCACACTCCGATATCATCGCGCTAATCGGATTTATGGCCGCCTATTAACGGAGAGAAGTCACTGACGATCGAAATGCAAATTTTAACGAAGGTTGGACGAGGAACCCCTGCCCACGGTGCAAGCTGGTTAAAGGAGGAGGGTCTTGAAATCCAGATACGAAATCGTGTTAGATTCAATGTCATGAAAAGAGCCAATTTACAAATGGAATGAGGAATTACAGATATGACGGCCAAATTGAATTATAATAACGAATCAAAAATTTTAAGTATAGTTAAAAACTACACTATGACGTCTTAAGCACATGTTTAAGATATATTGGTAATATAAGTTAGTAATATAATCGCGTATTTCGGTAACAAATCGAAATGTTTCTAAGCGCTACCTATATGACTAATATATAAGAAGTTTTTGTTTTATTATTTATGCTGTTATTTATTTTTTATTATTGTTTTTTTTTTAATTATCGTAGTACAAAACTAGAAACCATTTTGGCTTCTTTACGTCTACGAAAAGTCGAAAAGTATAATATAATATAAAAAAAATAATGTATTATATATTTCTATTGTTTTAGATTGTGTTAACGCTATTAAAAAGTGTGTGAATTTAAAAAAAATACTGTAAATGATTATTTTTTCCACTGCATTTTGATAATTTTTTGTAAAAAAATTATGCAGAATATTGATAAAATACATTAAATACATTCCTTCTAAAGTATATTTGCTATTACACTATAAAAAGAAACAAATCAGATACATTTGCAAAACAAGCACATCTCGTTGTGACGCTTTTGAAAACTTCAAAACCCTTCCCCAGAAAGAAATGGTAGCGACTGCGCATCACTATCAGCAGCAGCTCTGCACCCATAAAATAAACGCAAAATTTGATGACTTTAAAAGGATCTTAAGCACACAAAAAAACTTTACTAAGTAAGAAAAGTAGTTTACGAAGATAATTTTTATAAAATAATGTTTAAAAAATCGGTCAGGATACACATTTTCCATGTTCCAAATTACAGACCCTTTAAGTTACAGTTTAGCTCAAATAATTTTAAAGAAAATTTTGGACTATTGAAGAATTAACGACATGTAACCCTTCATTGCACTTTTTTTTCTGCCGAGTAACTAGTATTTAATATCTCCAGTTTAATAGGTAATTGGATATTCAGTTTAAAGAAAGTGATCTGTCTTATGACTTGATCAATGATTTATCTGAGAACTTGTAAACTAAAAATGTTTCAAAATGCGAAGAAGAAAAAACTAAGGGTGTGTAATACTACACGACTTTCAGTTACCCTTTATTAAATATAAATCCACAATCACAATAATGGTACACATTTAATGGACCACATTTAATGGTAGTTATATACCTTATAAGGTGATTATAACAACTTTAAAATACAAAAAATTCCATAGCTGCTGCCCCTTGCGCCTGCGCAATTTTCCCAAAAACCTTATTATGACGTCCGACAGGCACTGGGAATTCGTATACTACATTTGAAGTATCTTTCGCTGTGTATCTTTCTAGAACTTAATTATTTAAAACATAAATATTGTAACTTGCATATTAATGGAATTTTTACATATTTTATTGACTTTTGTAGCATTTCAAATTTAAGAGATTTTTTTCGAAATTACGTTGAAACAAACAATTCCACTACAACGAAGAACTATTTCGGTTCTTGGATTTCGTTGTAACCGAAATTTACGGTAGTTTATTCTTATTCTTGCATTAAGAGGACTCTCTTGGGAATTTCACATCTTGAAATTCGTAATATTATCCCTACTGAGAATATTCGCAAGTCAATTACCGCCACAATTATTTTAAAAGGTTACAAGTTTTTTGTACCATATTGTAAAGAACGAAAGGAGTAAATTTCATAAAACTAATTTTTTCTGTGGAAATCACACAGTAAGTATTTTTTATAATTTTTTTAAAATTAGAACTTAATGTGTACTCCATTTTTTACTAACTTCAAAAAATTATTAAAAATACTAAATATGTGATTTTCACAAAACAAATTGTTTTATGAAATCTACTCCTTTCGCTCTTTACGATGATACAAAAAACTAGAAAGGCCCTCGCCAGAAAAGACGGTGAAAAATGCCCCATTCCAATCGGGCTAATTTTTTTTCTGAAAATACCTCATAGTATGGACAACTTCTCAGCCAAGTTTTAGCTCAAAAATATGACGCATTTTTGAGTAAAAAATTAAAGTTTATTTCTTTTTAAATTGATTATTCCCTGAATATATTTGATAAATCCAAAAAACTACTCATGAGTTTTTAGATATCGTTGAGTAGTATTCTCAGAAAACTCCGCTCATAAATCTGATCGAGCGATCATTGTTAAAAATGCAATTTTATTTTTCAAAAAAAAAATTTCATGCCAAAATCGTTTGGTACACCTTAGGATTTTAAATCTACATATTACTCTATTATCAATCTATAATATATATTTTTTTCAGATTTTTAAAATTATTGGACGATAGTTTAAAATAAATAAAATATTCTTAAAACCTGACTTTTCGCACTACTTACTCGGCAGAGGGCACTCCTAACAGAGGCGGGGAAATTCAATCTTAGAGAATTTCTTTCGGACTAAAGGATTTTAGCATAGATTTAGAAAGTAGCAGATCTGCTCCTAGGGGGAAAGGTGAAGCCATTTGTTAACCAGTATCCCGTAAGGCAGCTCGCAAGCTCTAGCACATGGCATGCCATACGCCACCAGATGGCACCATGAGATAATTCGACTAATAAATATATATTCAATATTAACTAATTAAAACTTTTTACAAGTTTCGCTAGCATAATTTTACAGATGCATGCGTATTGATAATTTCTGTAAGGCATGAGGTATATATTCATAAAAAAAGCAAGTTAAAAATGCAGTTTTTATAGTATGTAACTCTTCGGAAAAACCATTTTTGTGAACCAGTATCCTGTGATGCATTGCGAAAACGACGAAATGTGGATTCATCACGCATCATTGCGTTGTACGGGATTGCGCAATCGATGGGCATGCTATTTCTAAATCTATGGATTTTAGAGCAAAAAATCAGGCTTTAAGAATTATTTTTTTATCTATCATCCAATATTTTAAAAAAATGAAAAAAAAAATGTATTAGTAGATTTGATCTGAAAAAAAATATATTTATAGAATGATAATAGAGGAACATGTAAAGACATAAACCTAAGGTGTACCAAGCGATTTGATATCTAAAAACTCATGAGCAGTTTTTTGGATTTATCAAATATATTCAGGGAATAATAAATTTAAAAAGAAAAAAAACTTTAATTTTTTACTCAAAAATGAGTCATATTTTAGAGCTGAAACTTGGCTGAAAAATTGTCCATACTATGAGGTATTTTCAAAAAAAAAATTAGCCCGATTGGAATGGGGGCATTTTTCACCGTCTTATCTGGCGAGGGCCTTTTTGTTAAAATTGTGGCGGCAATTGACTTGCGAATGTTTTCCCTAGGAATAACATTACGAATTTCAAGATGTGGAATTCCCTAGAGGAGGGCATTTTTGAACCTGATGCCTTCCGGCATCAACGCAACGAATGCGTTAAGCCTCGGCTTCCTCGGAGTCCGTCAACAGATTTAAACGGTCGGAAAAGTGCTGTGAGTGACGTCAAACAAACTACTGACATTGATTACGCTAGAGTGGTTTTCTCGGGAGCCTTGCCGGACTACTCAACAAGACCGCCAGATTCAGTTGCTGTTGAGTGCGTTGGGGAAATCCCGATGACAACGTTTTTTGCTGTTGTCTGTTGCGTGGTGTGCTTGCCAAAAATTGAAAACTTGAGAAAATGACGGAAGACGCGAGTTGTTTTACGCTTGCCAAGGAAGAAATGCTAATATGATTTTGTGAAAAATCACGACGAACCTAAATTTTCCATTTTTGACATGCAAAGACGAAAACCAAAACAACAGTAGAGTTAGTTGAGTGAGTTCGCTAGGTTTCCAGTTTCGTGTCAACGTATCGTTCCGGTGAAGTGGTGGCCGTTAGGGGGACGTCATCCACGTATATTAGCGGTCGAATTTTTCTGGCGACAGACTCCGAGAAAAACAAGGCTTTAAAGGGACATATCAAAAGCACACACACCACCCTCTACCGTTCGCTTCTCATAAATTGGAATGCGCGAGTTTTTAAAGGCGTAAATCATTTGATTTTTAGTTATCAGCTGGCTTTTTCCTGTGTATTAGGAAGTGTTTCTTGATGATAGCGGTAGACTGACTAGTGAGTGAACAGGCCCCAGTGAATGAACATTAAGTAAATATAATTTAAAAAAATAAGGATTGAAAATCATTCCACTATATGGATTGGCAACACTGACTTCCTCCCTCCCATGTAGTAGGAAGCTATCTGACAAAGGCTGGTTGTCCTGGTCATTATATCCTGGTGTTCATTCACTGGCGAATGTGACGTCAAGCGTTCATTCACTGGTTAGTCTACCCTACTAGCCCTCTAAGGGATAAGCAAACTGTCTGAAGTGTAAAATTGTTTTCACTGCATTAGCTTAAAATTTGAATTTTTATCTAAAAATTTTGTTTTTTAAAATTCAATATGGGCAGGTCCTCAGTGAAGAGCGATAGCCACCGAAACAAGTTGAGAAGAAAGACAATCGAAAAGTACAAATAAAGATTGGGGGATGGGAACCAAGATGAATTTTTCATTAACAAATAAAATTAAATTACTCTTTTTGGGGTACAGCAAGCCCTCGTTATATCGCGCTTCCCGGGAGAATAGCAAAAATCCGCTTTATAACCGAAGGCGCGATATAACGAGGCTCTATGAATATACTTTAGTATTACCTTAATGGAAAAGAAAGGTATGAACGAAACCAATGCACAAATCTGAAAAAAAAATTAAACTATTATACCACAGTTTCCCTTTATAATATTCGACAGAGATTAACTAAGATGTTGCATCTTTGCAATTTGTGAAAAAAAAAGATATCTATGCTAACAATTCACAGTTATGCATCAAAAAGAATTTTTCCTTAATGCCGTTAATATATGCAGCTATTAATCAATAATCTTGTAAATCTGTTAAAATCAAGTATGAGAAACCTGATATTATTATTTTTTGCAATCTGTACATTTTATACAACTTTTAGAAAATTTCTTTATTTAAATGTAAAAAAAACTGTTACAATCATAATTACTTTTAAGTGCTTAGGATATTAATTTCACACTTTCAATGAGTATTTTAACGATTATACCTCCCACACCCTCACTATTCCTAAAAAAAATTAAGCGGCCCGCAATGTCAACGTATTTTTTAAGCTAAAAATTTTGCCCTTTTAATATAAATACGTATAGACCACTATACTAGACCGACAGTGAGCAGATTCCGAAGTTTTTCTCTGGCCATTAAAAGTCTTAGAAAAGTATTGTCAGCATCTAGACTAGAAATTAAATTTTTAATCAGTTAAAATAAATTTGATCCTTGTAACTCAACCACGCAATGGTAATTCCTAAACGTTTTGTAATTAATCTCGCTTTTGATCAATTTTGAATTTTATGCCATAACTTCTAGAAAATCTTTTCAAAAACGAATTTTCCCCTATATATTTATGAAAAATAATTTTAAAACCTTGCATTGCCCTCTTTTATTATTCTAGTGGTGTACCGTTATTTCAAATTTTGCGTTTACTTATCTTGAAAGTTTCCTCTTATTTACTTTTTTAAATATCGGGCTTTGCAAAAGGAATTTCAAAGGTAAATGACGTCATGGGAGTGTGGTGTTGGCATAGTAACGCTTCAATTGCACTTAAAATGTTCCACATGATATATATCTTAATTTTTAAACCTCTTAGTGATCGTCTTTATTTTGTTCTTATATACATGACTGGGGTTATATTCATTCATCCGTATTAAAATCCATAATTGAATTTTTTAAAAAAATTTTTACTCTCGACTTAGCTGATTTATGGTTGTGAGAGTTTTTTCAAACATCAGGGGTAGAAGAAAAACCTGAAAAAGATTTTTTTATTAAGTTTTTATTTCTACGCAAAATTCACTTAAAACCAAGAACTATTATTGCATTGCTTTTTTATGTATTTATTTGCTTTTTAATGTTCATATTGCTGCTTATTTTTTATAAATTTCAAAAAAAATTTGCGGTCTAAAATAAAATTTTAAAATAATAATTTGTAAAAAATATATTAAATAGAACAGTTATTGTTGGAGCCAAGTAATTCTCCTTGTTTAATTTGTTTCGGTCAAGAACTGTTTAACTGTAACCGCAGTATATGTACTGCGGTTTATGTAAATTTAAGTGATAACCTTGTATATAAAAACCCTGATTGTGTGATCAATAAAGTCTTCTTCTTCTGTTCCCGTCAAAATGTTACGCTAGTTATTATTTCACAGTTATGTTTAGCTCTAACCTCCAACAGGTTATGGGCCGTTTTGCGTGTTTGAGGAGCCAATTACGAATTGAAGTAAAATTCTAAAATTTAAAGATTAAACTAAACGTAACTGTTATCAAGAAATACTTCGTAAGAGATAAATTGTCTTGGACTATGGCTGACTTCGCATCAACGGTATCTTTCCCTCGACTAGACGGCACTAATTACGTCCGATGGAAACAAGACATGAAAGTCCTCCTGATGGATCGAGGATGTTGGGAGTTTGTGACTGGTAAAGAAGAGGAGCTTGCCGTAGACGCTACTGCTCGTGAGAAGCGGGACTACAATCTTCGGAAAACAAGAGCGTATACTACGATTTACCAAGGCATGGAATCAAAGTTTCAGACGTTGATGTCCCAAACCACGGATGGAAAAGAAGCCTGGGAAGAGTTAGAATCAAATTTCGAGCCGAAAAGTAAAGCCAGACTAGCAACACTACTGGACGAGTTCAACGAGCTACGATTTGACCCAGAGGAGGAAACCATTGGGATTTTCTGCAAAAGAGTATACGAGAAGAAGGTACAGATAGACGAAGCTGGATTTAAAATACCCGATCTATTGGTGCGTTTCCAGATGATACGTAGGCTACCCACCGAATACGACAGTGTAGTACAGACTCTGTATCGATTAGAAGATGACAAATTCAAGTTTGATGAAGTGCAACGAGAACTGGTGACAGAATCTGGGAGAATAAAGCTGAAACAAAAAGACGAACTATCCGATACCATCATTGCAGACGCCTATCTTTCAAACTCCAGTAAGAAGTCAAGATCTTACATTAAGAATATCCCAAGATCAAACAACCAAAATGCCAGTGGTCGCGTACTGGAACCCTCCACGACTTCAAGAGAAGAACAAGGTTTTTACGAAAATGACCGACGTCAAAGAATGGGGCCGTGCTCGTACTGCAAAATGAAGAACCATACAGAAGACCGGTGCTTCAAGAAGAAGAAAGATGAAAGACAGACATTCTACAGTGAAACAGAAGATAGTGCAAGTCCAGGAGCATTTAACACTGACGGTAGATTGGTTGAGTTTCTGGTGGACTCTGCTGCAACTACGCATTTCTGCAACGATCGAAATCTGTTCCAGAACTTCAAGCAGCTGCCGCCGACGAAAGCTCTAATCGGAGATAAGAATTCTACCTCTCTAGTGACTGGAATGGGCGACATTCCGCTGATCGTAAAAGACGTCTCGGGTAACGTAAATATGAATCTTGTTAATGTGTTGTACGCCCCAAATATGAGACGTAATCTAATCGGAGGAGCAAATATGGATCTTGCTGGGTTTACAGTAGAGTGGGGACATTCAAAAATGGTTATTTATAAACCAAATGGTAAATATTTCTTAACTGTTAAAGTTAAAAATAAATTGTATGTATTATCTGCATTTCCTAAAGTTCAAAAGCCTAATGTAAATTCTGCCATGCATGCTAAGTTAGATAGCGAATTAATACATCGTAGGTTTTGTCATGTTAACTATCCTCTATTGCAGCAAATGGGTGCTGAGGAAAGCGTAAAAGGTTTAGAAAATTTAAAGTTAACTAAAGCAAATAAAAATTGTGAAACTTGTATAGTGTCAAAATCAAATCGAACCTCAATTAAAAGAAACAATGTTTATGTGGGTAAAACTACAGAATGCCTCGAGAGAGTACATTGTGATATTTGGGGACCCTCGCCCGTTAACTCTATAGGCGGTCATAAATATTTCTTAACAATTGTTGACGATTATTCGCGTAAAGTGGATGTTTTTGTAATCAAAAAGAAAAGTGAAGTCTTTAATTGTTTTAAACTATATTTGGCATGTTCTGAGCGTGAACTTAACAAAAAGATAAAAACTGTAGTAAGTGATAATGGCATGGAATTCGTGCATAAAGAATTCGAGCAATTCTTAGATGATTTGGGTATTAAAGCCGAACGCACATCCGTTTATTCACCGGAAATGAACGGATTAGTCGAAAACTTTAATTGCGCTGCTTTAAACGGGATAAGATCGTTATTGCAGGACAGCGGATTAAAACCTAGTTTTTGGGCTGAAGCGTTAAAAACTTTTGTTTATGTTAGAAACCGATGCACACATAAACTAACTGAAGGTAAAAGTCCAATAGAAATTTGGAAAGGATTTAAACCATCCATTAAACACCTAAAAGTGTTTGGATCATTGGCGTATGTACATGTACCTAAAGTTAACAGAAATAAACTCCAACCTAAAGCAAAATTGGGGATTTTGATTGGTTATGCAGTTAAACGTAAAGGATATAGAGTATATCTCCCTACTGAACCAACTGTAATTGAAACGATACACGTTCGTGTAGATGAAAGTAAAAATGGGGTGAAATCATTATTTGGGAAATCAAAAGTGCAAAGTAATGTAAATTTTCAAGTGGATAACTTTCAGATTTCTGATGGCAGTGAACCGGAACCTGATAAACCAACGCCTCTCAATATTGATCAGTGGCGTAGAGTTGAAAGTCCTAGAAATCGAAGTCAAAAGATTTACGTTAATTATTATCCCCCAAATAGTGAGATTAAACTTAAATCACTTAACGATGGGAAAGAATATTGTAATGAAAATAAAATACCCTTTGACCCTAAAAACTTTAACTTTAAAGCAAGTGTAGTAAAGGAAAAACCTGAAAGTGATGAAAATTCGTGTTTAAGTGATTTTGACGAATCTTTGTATGAAATCTTTAACGAAACGTACTTAACTGAAATCCCGCAAAACTTTCATGAAACACAAACGTCTCCTGATAAAAATAGTTGGGACGCTTCCATGAAAGCGGAGTTGGACGTTATGCGTGAAAGAAAAGTATGGGAATTGGTTGACCCACCATCAATTGCAAAAATCATTGGTAGTAGGTGGATTTTTTCAATCAAGAAAGACGACAAAAACAATGTCAAAAGATTCAAGAGTAGATTGGTTGCGAGAGGATTTACACAAACCAAGAATAAAGACTATTTCGATGTGTATTCACCTATAGTAAATTTTTCTCTAATCAAATTTCTCTTTGTATTATTAGTGTCTATGCTAGGTTGGTTGCATGCCCAGTTAGACGTGAGAGCTGCTTACTTATATGGGAACCTAGACCAAGAGGTTTTCATGAGCCAACCTGAGGGACATGTAGCAAGAGGTGAAGAACATAAGGTTTGTCTACTTAAGAAAGCCATGTACGGCTTACACCAAAGTGGTCGACAGTGGCACAATACTTTGGACGAAATTCTGAAAGACCTAGGATTTGAGAAACTGGACTGGTGTCATTGTGCCTATATGTTAAACAAGAACGTTGTCTTAACTGTCTATGTAGATGATATGGTCTGTTTTGGTAAAGATCAAAATGTTTTAAATCATGCTATTAATTTAATTAAAAGTAAATTGGATATTGTAGAGTTAGGAAAAGTTAAATATCTTTTGGGTGTAAATTTTGAAGAAATTAATGGGAATACTTACTTGCATCAAGGAACTTATATAGATAAATTAAAAGTTAAATTTAAAGACTTGCCAAAAAGTAATCCAAGCTTACCTTTTAAGGTTGGTTATAGTTTGCCTGCTAGAGTAAGTGTAATTGAAGAAAATGATATTATGAAAACTTTTCCTTATCGTACTCTAATAGGTTGTCTATCATTTCTAGCTAATCGTTCTAGACCAGATATTGCCTTTTCGGTTAATACCATGGCACAATTTTGCAATGGTTATAATTTTGAACATTGGCTAGTTGTTGTAGATATTCTAAATTACGTTTTTTCCACTAAGGATTATAAAATTAATTTGTCTTGCATTGATAATTCTTTGTTTTGTGCATATTCGGATGCCAATTGGGCATGTAAGACAAATGATAGACATTCGGTTAGTGGATATATTGTTTATTTTTGCGGTGTTCCTATAACTTGGAAGTCGAGCAAGCAAAAGTGCATAGCACTGAGTTCAATGGAAAGTGAATTTATTGCTTTGACCGAGAGTGTCAAAGAACTGATTTGGTTTAAACGTGTTTCTGATCAAATTTATTTTACAGATATGCTTCCAATTCAATACTGTGATAATCAAGCATCGATTTACTTTACCAAAAATGGTCAAGAAAGTAATAAAACGAAGCATATTGATGTGAAATACCAATTTGTAAGGCAATTGTTAAAAGATAAAATATTTGATTTGAAATATGTTAATACTTCAAAGAACTTACTAAGCCTTTAATGAAAACAAAATTTCAATCTGTGTTAATTGATGTTTGTAAATTTAGTAAATGAGTAATTATTTCTTGACCGATGGGGCCGCATGTTGGAGCCAAGTAATTCTCCTTGTTTAATTTGTTTCGGTCAAGAACTGTTTAACTGTAACAGCAGTATATGTACTGCGGTTTATGTAAATTTAAGTGATAACCTTGTATATAAAAACCCTGATTGTGTGATCAATAAAGTCTTCTTCTTCTGTTCCCGTCAAAATGTTTCGCTAGTTATTATTTCTCAGTTATGTTTATCTCTAACCTCCAACAGTTATGTTTTCTTTATCTTACAATTAATTTAAATCGAGTAAAGTTTTTTTTTGACAAGGAACTTAAAACTAATTCTTCATGCCCTACACTGTTTAAAAAAAATCCCTGAATTAACGGAAAAACTACTGGGGCAGCAAGTTGCCGGGATTTTTCCGCTAATTTCAGGAACTTCCATTTCGGAATTTTTCCGTTAATTTCAGGGTCTTCCATTTTGGAATTTCTCCGTTAATTTCAGGATCTTAAATTTCGGAATTTCTCCGTTAGTTTCAGGATCTTCCATTTCGGACTTTTTCCGTTAATTTAAGGATTTTCCATTTAGCTGTTTCCTGTTAATTTCATGAATTTCTAATTGGCATTTCTCTCAAATTCAGAAAACTTGCATAGTATTTTCTAGTTAATTCCAAGACATTTTTGCTTTTTTCTTGTCAATTTTGTTTCTATATACTATTTAAACATCAATCATTCTAAATATATCCATTTATATATGGTTTTATAAATATAAGCTAAGCATAGGGGAATTTAAACATGCATCCTGTTTGTTATATAAAACGTAAGCATATAATGTCATCATACTTTAACCTTAAATCTATTCAAAACTAATACATTCTAATCCTTTGATAATTTTTAACTAACCATATTTGGTATATTATATGAATAAAAAGGACATTGTTCATATTTTTGAAATTTAAAAATTACCACTCTTCATATATTTAAAACAATTTTAATATGGCTGAAAAATTTTAAGAATATTGATAATTTTACTGTCATATTTTTTGACAATGTATATATTTAGTATTGTTCTGTGGCTAAATGGTGTCGCAGTTTACAGTTAGCATATCCAGGGCAAAATCATGGGTAGGGGATAATGAGTCGGGTGTCTTAGGGGTTGAACACCACTTAACAGAGAGACTCTTTAAGACAGTAACCTTTGTAGTCAAAAACAATAAATTTTTAAGTGTCTGCATTTGCGCAATACATACATGAATTTGTATAGTCACTGACAGTAAATAAAACAACAAAATAGTTCAGTATATGGGGACGAGAGTTATTACCCCCCCCCCCTATCCTGGATACACAACTGATACAATTTAACAATATGTGAATAACAAAAGAATTACAGAATATAATCACGTTTTATTTTTCTTTTACAATTGAAAAAGACTGTTATGGTATTTAGAATCCTCAACTAATTTAAAAATTTGTGCAGGAACTACAGATTTAGTTTTCTTCTTTTTCTGAACTTTCGACCCTCTTTGGAGATTTATGATAAACAAGCACCTAGAAAAAATAATAGATTAAAAAATACAAATCCAATTTTGAATAAGTAGATCTAATGTAAAGAAGCAAGTGGTAATAAGGCGTTAATCAGACAAAATCTTCTTAAGCCTTCTAAAATTAAACAATTTTTCAATTTTAGGCTTTTTTTTCGAGCAAGTCTTAGTATCTGCACCGTAATAATTTAATATCAGAGTTAAAAACGCTTTTTCTCTTTTTTGTGAAGAGGGGGGATGGGGAAGACAAGGCATGAATCTTAGAGTACCTTTAATGAATTGATTTATCCATATTTTTACAATACAGGTTTGAGAATTGGAACACTGAAAATATTTTTTAATAGTAGGGGGGTAGAAACAGAACAGAAGTGTTCTTGAATAATGTATATCAAAATTAAAAATACAATTTTATAACAGTATTTAGAAATAAAATACAATTTTATATAGTATTTAGTAATAAAATACAATCTAATAATTAGTATTTTAGTAAAAGCTAATAACTATTGCTGTAGTTGTAGACGGTGGGCAGAAAATGAGATATCACTTAGCAGCTATACCTAAATGAACACTAAAATAGCGTTCTGCAGACACTAGCAATTCCTAAATTTTGAATTCGTTAGAAAATTTGCATTTAATTGGAAATTGTGTTTTTCTTAGTGCAGATTTTTCAAAACAAAGAGCATTGACAATAGTGTATGTAACATCTGAATCGAATCAAAGCATGTGATCTGCATACATCCGTAATCACTAATTGATTCGTTAAATTAAACAAAAGAGTATTATTTATTAAAGAGAAAGTTTAGGTTATGTATACTTGCATAGTTTTTAAAATAAACCATGCTGTGCTGATAGCGATAGCGTTACCGTGCTTTTCAATCGAGGTTAGGTTAGGTTTTGAATTATCGTCGCACTAGAGCTACACGAGGGCAATTGCTTTTCAATCGAATTTAAATGTAATAATTTCAAATTATTTCATTATTTTATTTAATAATGTGCACTTGTTTGTAGGTGAACATTGTTTATTTTATACATTTGACAGCTTTTTCAAACTTTTAAATTAAATTTACTTAGTTAAGCGTGTTGGTAAACAAACGGAATTATTAATTTCAGGAATCATCCCACGGTCAATTATAGGACTATAGAGATTACAGAAACAAATAAGAAAGAGACAAGAACTGCATTCTATATATAGAAAAGAAAGATAGAAAATATAACTTTTAAATAAAATCTTAATTTTATTAAAAGAAATGAACATACCTGTATATTTTAAATAATAGATGGGCATTCTTCTTATAACACGGCTTTTATAGATGCCCACGGCTATATATAGAAAAGAAAGATAGAAAATATAACCTTTAAATAAAATCTTAATTTTATTAAAAGAAATGAACATACCTGTATATTTTAAATAATAGATGGGCATTCTTCTTATAACACGGCTTTTATAGATGCCCACGGCTATATATAGAAAAGAAAGATAGAAAATATAACCTTTAAATAAAATCTTAATTTTATTAAAAGAAATGAACATACCTGCATATTTATCTTTCTTGCTTCAGATGTGGTCAAAACAAACAAACAAAAAATATGGTGGCTGAGTCGGTCGGCGGATGTGTCGAGGCTAAAAGATGTTGGGTGCGAGGTTATATGGATAAATTATGGGCGTTGGACGAGAGAATACCGTTAATAACGATGACTTTTATTCTAAATAACCGCTTATTTTACGTCTATCTATCCAAACTTTTCAGCAAACTATCAGGTCATAGCACTTCCATACTAATATCAGAATTATTTTATTAATTGAATGTTTTATTTGATCCCGCCTCTTGTTGCAAGGTTTACCCCTTAAACAACTTTAAAAATAAAAAATGTGAGCAGCTAGATCAGTTATCTACATTCCAGTCGTGATACATAGTAGCAAAAATACGAAACTCATCTAAAACGTATTTTTTTCCATCACAATTCTTTCTCGGTTTTAATTAGACATCGTCTTTATCATACTTGACCAAAGAGGAGGTAGAAAACAGACTTGTGCCGCCTACTGTTATTTGAAAAAAAATTATGAAGTATGAAAACTTTCCAATGCTTCATCAGTATTTCCTAATTTGTAATATAAGTAAATCGAGTATATCTAATCCCAATAAAAAAATTTAAAGTAAACAAACGCCAATCTAAAAAAAAAACGATGCATTTATGTATACAAAAAATTTATACAATAAAAATGCATTTATTTTATAACAAAACACAAGTTAATTGTAAAAGTTGTCACTAAAAAAGCCGTGTTATAAGAAGAATGCCCATCTATTATTTAAAATTTCTTGGTCATAAAAAATAGTATAATTTAATTTTCGCTGCCATAAAAAAAGTTGCGCTGTTTGAGGTGAGGTTGCCGCCCATCTTCTTAACCTCCCTGCCCCCCCCCCCCCCCCCCCCCCCGCCTCTATACCTTAATGTAAATGTATTGAGATCATATACTGTTTCATATATAAGTTTTTTTTTTTTAAGTATCTTTTGTTATTTTGATTTAGTAATTCAAATTCATTTGCGTGATTTAATTTTTTAAGAGGATTACCTCAAACAGTGCATTTTTTTGTTATGGCAGCGAAACTTAAATTACTATTTATTATGACCAAGAAATTTTTAATAATCGATTGGTAACGATGGTATTTTTAGCAACAACTTTCATAATGACTGTTTTTAGTTATAAAATAAATGCATCTTTTTTTTTTAGATTGGCGTTCGTTTACTGTTACAAAGTTTTTGATTGGGATATCAGTTTTTTCATTTATTTCATGATATGCATTTATTTTATGAGATTGATTAAAAACGAAATCTTTCTCGGTTGATCAATAAATATCAAGTGGGAATAGAGCAACTGAGCAACAATCGAAAAACCCATCGAAGGAATATATATAATAAAAAAAGAGTCTGTCCGTGTGTATGTCTGTGGTTCGCAAATGACAAATGACAGTGAATGCGCCCTCTGGAAGGGAGAGTGTAGGCTTTATAGTCCATTATCCAGCTCGCCAGAAGAGACAGTCACAAGAGACACACAAAGAAGGACGACACAAACACATAGACAAATAACAACATTTATTGACAAACACAAACATCCATGCCTTTACCGGGATTCGAACCCGTGCCCAGCAGCTTTAAAGGCTAGTACACTAACCATTATGCCAGTGGGCCGGCAAAAGACCTACTTAGACCTGCTCTAAAAAATTCGAAATCTTAAATATAGATTACTTTTAATACCTACGTGTGCACCTGAGGCTTAGTTTTTTCATATTTGATTATAATTTTTAATTAATAAAATTAGTTTCAAAACAACGTCATCCACGTGGGAGTGCGGGACCATAACAGAGCTTGAAAATACATGGATCGGCGGGAAACGGGGGCTTGACGCCATCCTCTATTAGTGTTTGCTTTTTAAGTGCACAAGCACCAACACGAATTAAATATTGTTTTGATTTTGAGTGTGTTTTAATAAGTAGGCAGACCCATAACAGGGCTTCAAAACACAACGACCGGGCCGTAACAGGGGCTTGACGTCATTCTCTGTTATTATTTGCTTTTTTCTTGCGCATGCGCCAACACGAATTGAATTTAGTTTAGATATTGAGTGTATGGGGAACATTCATGTGATGTCACGCGGTTTGTTATCCTACACCTACATATTGTTTAAATTATTGTTTAAACTCAAAAATAATAAAAGCATACATTTTTTTTAGAAAAAAACTTTTTGGAAAAAATTAATAAAAATCATATTAAAAGGTCTTATTTTCACGTGATTGCATGTGATCACAATCACGCGAGTCTTGCGATAGAACATTCCACGGCTCTCCGCTGTATTTGTTTTATGATGTTCGCGGAAGTTTTCCATTCGAATCCCGGACTGGGCGAGCCAGCCTTTCATCCCTTGAATGGGTCGATAAAATGGGTACCAAGCATGCTTGGGCACTAAACACTGGGGGGTTCCGGGTGAGGCTGACCACCCTACCGAGCCGCGTGAGGCTGACCTCCTCAGAGCCCTATGTCACAAAAGCTGAAATGGGCACAGCAGGCCTTGGCCCAGTAATGGGCTGTTGGGCCGGTGAGTTTAGTTTAGTTTTAGGAAGTTTTATGTAGCTTTAAGGTTTTGTCAAATTTTATTATATGCAGATTCTAAGCAAATGTATATAATTTAAAAATTCTTTGATTTTTTTTATTTAAAATTCTATTTTTATTTGATACTAGCAGTATGGTCCCGCCTTACTGGGAACCCGTTAACTTCGCATTGCTTGATTTTAGAGGCATACTTACCTTGTGAAAATACACTCAAAATTAAAACAAAATTAAATTCGTGTTGGCGCATGCGCACCTAAAAGATCAAACACTAATAGAGGATGAAGCAGCCCTAGGGCGAGCGCATATCTCAATCAAACTAATAGAGGATGTCGTCAAGCCCCCTTTTTGGTCCGGACCATGTATTTTCAAGCCCTGTTATGGTCCCGCAATCCCACGTGGATGACGTTTTTTTTAAACTAATTATATTAATTAAAAATTTCAATCAAATATGAAAAATCTAAGCCTCAGGTGCACACGTAGGCATTAAAAGGAATCTATATTAAAAATTTCGAATTTTTTAGAGCAGTCTAAGTAGGTCTTTTGCGATCCACAGACATACACACAGACAGACAGACTCTTTCTTTTATTATTATAGATTTTAGTGTAATTTTATTCTTAAAAAATCCCAGAATTTGAAACAAACATGTGTTATATGTATGTGAAACAGCAGTGTTATATATAATACTAATATGTTTAATTAATTGTGAAATTTGCATTTTTCTTACTAATCTTACACACCCATAATTTATTCCTTTTTAAGCGTTTGTTACAAAATATGTTTTTGTGAGGATGAATTTTACTTATTATTTCAAATCGTTCCTTTTCTGTTTTGCTGCAAATTTTAATAAAATTTTAAATGCAATATGTCTCTAATATATTATATTGGAAAAAAAATCCTCCGTTATAAGTTTCGACTTATCGTTAACAAAAATAGATTTTATACCATAACCAGCTTTGAACCCCTCTTCGATTCCCGAAACCGAATCTGAGATTTTAAAACAGAACGCAAGTTCAGGCGCTTTTATTTTGTAATTTAACTTGATCTAATCTAATTTACTACGAAAATAAGAATTATATAGGAAGTGGAAGGTTGTTTTACAGAACAGGAAAGTTCAAATGTGATTTAAATAGATTCCAAAATAGTGTTTCAAAGTTTGTTTATAGTTATTAGTGGCATCACAGATACCACGTGACAGTCAGAAAGCGTTTCGGGAGTATTTTTCTTCCTAATTTTCAAATTATTTTTTTCCCCTTTTTAAGGCCTTTTCACACGGTATCCCTTGTGCACGGAACTGCTCGGACAGGGTTGTCCACCTGCAAAGATTCTGACGTCCCACGTTCCTGGAGTGGTTGTTGTGAATAAAACTTATCGCTAGTCTTGGCACATTTTTTCAATTTTTCAATATTTTTACAAATTTCTATCACGTGTAGGAATTGGTTGGTTGGTATACATATATTGTCAGGCCTGTGTGCTTGGTCAGAGACCCGCTTATAATCCATCATGTAAGACAGACACAACACACACGCACACATACGTGACAGATGCTGCCATCTATCGCGCGCCATTTCCACAATTTAGACAAGTCCCTGAAGGGGAGGGAAATAGTCTCCAGGGACCTGTACCCGTGGAAAAACTTTCGGTCCCAACAGATTTAACGAGCACGTACTCCGCATATTCGTCTTCAGTAGTACCGAGACTCGATCGCGAGACCTTACGATAACGAGATCCAGATCTTAACCACAAGGCTCCCCACAAGCCGATGCAACAAGGAGTACTTCCTACAAAAATCAACATTGGCGCCCATAAAGTAGATTTTTCTCCATTTGGCAAACTCGATTTGGCTAACAAGACGTCAGAGCTATACTTGATGCTGATTGGCTACCTATATCTCTCCGCAAAACCGGTTTACCGATTTTCGTGTCTCCACGAAAAAATTCAATGAACAGTCCTCTACAGCGATTCTCCATGTTATTCCTATGGAAGTTCCGTGATCAAGGTACTCCGTGTGAAAAGGCCCTTATGGGGTACTCGGAAAAAAAAATACGGGTCTATTATTTTTGGCCTTTGAATATTTTAAGCGAATATTTTTTTAAATCAAGTACCGAATAAGCGAAACCCCATAATTTCTGTAAATGATGTCGTCTATACAACCAAACCAAACAACGTGTAGCTCGTTTTAACTTTATCTGTACCTACTAAACTAAAAATTCTCGGATTGTTTACTTTACCTAAATTTAATGTTTTTACTTTTTGACGTTTAAATTTATTTATGTAATTATACAATACTAAATTAGTAGTGCCTTAAAGGAATTTTTCTGATGAATAAGAAAATTTAAGTGGGAAATTCCTAACTAGGAGCAAAGAGAAGTAAGCTCTAAACTATTTATACAACTGTGATCTTCTACTTGACATGTATCTTAAATTTGTCTTATTTATTATTGCAATCAAAACTTAATGTTTTACTTAAAAAAAAAACACAACGAGTGCTTTATTGCTTTAAAAAGGAAGCATTGGGTGAGGAAGTAATGATATTGTAAGATTTATATGTGTTTAAAAAATCATGTTGTGCTTCGTTTATTTTCAGTTTAACGCTTTTGATCATATTTTAATTGAATTCGATGCTGAATTAATATGCTTAATAATAATGTTTTCACAGCAAGCTCATGTTTCATGTGCATTTAAAAAGGACGTTTTTGGTCTAAGGATGTTTTTGTGACTTCCATAAGTTTAGCCTTTCGTGAATAGTAAAAAGTATATGAGGAAGGAAAAGGGCTTTACGAATATTTATCTTGCTTGTTTAAACTGAGTTTTTTACTCCACATACAAGAAGTAGGTTTGGGCCTGTGGCATCCCAATGCATAGAGTGTTGGACTCATAGGTAAAATCCTAGTTGCTGGCGATATGATGACTACACGGGAAGAACGGCTTGATTTCGTTGGAGTCTTTCCGTAATCGTGCCTGCTTGGCAGACATAGGCGTCCGAAAACCGGTTTCTCTTTCGGTTCTTCATTTGCGGTACAAACATGTGTGTCTTATCCACTTATCTCTGGCGTGAATCAGGGTTGCCGCAAAAGATAAACAAAGCAAGTAACCGGTTTCTTTGCGCCATTTTAGGCTATTTCTCGCTATCATCTCCAAAGAGACTATTAGGGAAAAACCTCTACGAAATACAGCGGTTCTTCCGTTGTACTTTTCATATAAAGCAAGGGTTTAAAGGGCGATAAGTAAGTTTTTCCGTCAACCATGAACGCTAATCAATTAATGGAGTATGCTGAACTAACATTACATGCATAAAGAAGCTGATTGAGAACTGTTTCGTGGTTACTGAAAAAATCACAGGCAAAGTCATAATTTGGGGAACATGATTTTTGAAGTGTCGAAAAGTTGCTGGTCTAGTGACTATGGTTAACCTGACTTTGTATTATAGGGTTTAGTAATGGTTTTTAAAAGAAATGCCAGCATTTTTAGCGTACAATTTTGTTGGAAGTTCAATCAGTTTTCAGCTCGGGAGTCACCCATTCTACTTGACTTTAGTTCTAAATTACGAAAATGCATTAAAACATAATCAATGGGTTTTGGAAGTATTAAATCTGCCAACTCTGACATTTTGCTGTTTTTGACAAGCAAGCCTTCCAGTTTAGGTATTTGAAACAATAAAATTTGTTCTTTTTTAGAAGATGACAGGGATTGGAAAGTTACATTTAGAAAGTAACTGTTACAAATACAGTTTACTTAATATGAAGGTAGCACCTTACAGTTATACGAATAGTAGAAATACGAAAAGTAATGATTCACAGTTACTTTTTGAAATTTCAAGTTGTAAGAAAAATTTTAATTTAGCCATCGTACTATTTTTTAAAGAAAGCCACGATTAACGAAACATAAGCACAAACAAAATGCTGAAATTATATTTCTATATAATTAATAAACATTCTTTTTTATTTAATTTCAATCCTATATGCCAATGATCAGTTGAAAACGGGTCCATCAGCCAATTCTCTGGCGGATACTGACAGAAATAGGTGTGAATGTGCCCCCTCTCACTCCCCTGCCTTCCCCCCTTCTTCAAGGGAAGAAATTTTGTCGTTGGTCATTTTTGTAGATTCCAATCCAGGCAACAAAGGGATTTGCACGGGTCGACACTTGCAGAACGGCAATCTGCTTGACAGTCAGCATGATTTATTTCATAACCCTTCTTTTCTTTAGATGCCTGTAATGACAGGTCTTATAATATGGTACTTGTAAAGGTTAATCAGACAAGGAGAAACATTTGTGTTTCAAAAATTCTTGCTGAAAGCTGCTGTCACGCCTTTAGCAGTCAAAGAGGTGGCACAGGACAATGCTATTTTGCTTTATTTTTTTCACACGAAAAGCTCGTATTTCGGGAATGCAAAATGTTCCCTTTCTTAGGAGTGGAATTTCAAAATAAGCATCAGACAGCTCATGGAAAGTAATGGAAATAACGAAATTTTTCGGTACTTCGTTACCGCTAAAAGTAACTAAGTTAGTTACTTTCTGAAAAATATAACGGCGTTACCTAGAAAAGAATTACCTAAAGAAGAATTAGGAAGCGCTTCATAGGTCCTTTTCGGCCAATAAGAACGAAGCAAACCCTCCAACTTAAAATTTTCTCTTATCCAGCGTTTTTCTAGGTGTGAAGTGGATGATTCCCGATTATCCAAAATGTCGTATGGAATCTCGATTAACCAAAAGAGCTTCGGCCTCAGCTTTGTTACTTGTCAGGTTGAACAGGTCAAGTCGATAAGTGGGCAGTACATGTGCAACTGTATTATAGCACTGTATCGAAGCATAGTGAGTCACTGGCAATGGCAGATTGTATTTCCTCATAAGATGTTATGCATGCGTTGCAGGAGTGTGGGTCTTGAGTTCTCTGGGTTGCACATTTATACTCGTTTTAGTACTTGATATCCACTCTTTTAGCTCTTCCCCAAAATTTGAGAGTGAATAACTTCATACCTGGTGACTCGACAGTTGTTCGATGCCAGTCTGCCTTGCTGTAATTGTGTAGTTGGAGTTGTTCTCTGGTTTTGATTCTGATTACCTTGTTTTGTAAGACATTACTTAAGGTTGGCTTGATTTGATACATAGCCTTGCCTGATGCTATTGCTTTATTTGTTTTTACTCAAACCAGGGTTATGTTTAAAACATTTTGTTTAAAACAAATGTTTTAAACATGTTTAAAACATAGTAATAAAAAACATGTTTAAAACAATTTTATTAATTATTATATGTTTTATAATTTATTGGCCAAATACAGTTCATTTAAAGAAATAGGTTTTATTTTAGGATATATGACCATGCTGTATTACCTTAATAAGAATATAGATTAAGATTGTGATAAATAGTAGACCCTGATGGAATGGTAAACCTTGTATGTGATACTTTAAGTCCCAAATGGAACACTACTGACATTTATTAATATTCATTAATTTATTATAGCCCCCCCCCATTTGTGAGATTTATGCTAATGATCAATGTGGTACATAATTTTAGTTCATTAAAATAATACCAAACATAAACTGGTATTACATTATTAGTTTATAAATTCTTCTATTAGCCCATCCGATTTAATCAAAGGAAGACACCGAATCGCCAGATAATCGAAGGATTTCTTGTATTCTATGATTCTTCGACAAATAAAGATGTAAGGCATATACCTAAAATTATTGGGGATGGAAGCATGGAAGTAAATATATGAAACCAAAATAAAAAAAACGTTTTTTTTTAACCTAAACAACTTGCTCAATTACCAAAAATTTAATTGTTTAAAAAAACATGTTTTAAACAAAAAAAAACACGTTTAAAACAAAAAAAAACATGTTTTTTTGTTTTATTTAAAAAAAACATGTTTTTTTCCAACCCTGACTCAAACGTATCTCACTTGCCTGTGAGACTTGCGATTCGTTTTGTGAAAGTGGTTGTCAGACGGATACACTGTAAAAAATTATTAGAGGGAAACATATTTAGAGAAATTTACTGTTATTTTCTTTTAACAGTTTTATGAACTGATAATTTAGAAGTCCATGGTTCGAACCTGACAATAGTAGTCTATTGTTCCTCTGTAATATTGTGGTTAGTACCCCCGCCTGTCAATGTGGAGATTAGTTTCATTCCGTGTAGTGTAGATTATTTTAATTTCTCTCTTCAATATGTCAATTAAAAAACACATTTTCTTTCAAAATTACAAATTTAATTGTATGTATACAGGTTTTCTCTGTATATCATACAGCATTTTCCTGGAGCACTAGCTGGCATTTTTTACTTCTGTAAAACCAACATACTTTTTTTTTTGCGGTGCAGACAGATGGACTGATGATCGATTATAATATCTTGCATCATTTATGTTGTAAACATAGTGTGTAAGCTAAAATGGTAAAATAAGTAAATCTTCACAAATAAGTTTGGATTGTACTATGTAGTTTTGTATTGGGAGGAGGGAAATCATGAAAATACTGATAATTAATATCTTAGGATTGTTAATTAAAATGCATTACCAGGGCTCCCAACTGGTCCCTTTTTTCCCTTTTAGTCCTTTTTTACATCCCAAGTCCCTAAAACTCCTTATTTCACAAACCTGGTCCCTATTTTCCCCTTTTCACGATAAACAGGCGGATATTTTCTTTTTTCCCTGCTTATTAGAAAGGAAAAGAATTTCCCTTAGCCAATATAGGATTTCTTCGACATATGACATCATTGAAGACGTCACTTTGGTGTGGTATAAGCAAGCTTCTGGCAAAGCAGTAAACAAACTACCCACTCAAACAAAAAAATACTTAGGTCTTCGGGGATTTGCGCTCTGATAGATTTTCCAGCACAGTCATTTCATCAAAACCTGCATATTCTGAGCTGATTGCTGTTCTGTGTTATTACTTCAAAGAATGGCCTTCTAGATGGGAAGATCTTATGAACATCCAAAAAGACATTTTATTAAGCATATAAGTTCTTGTTGGCTGGACAATCATACCTGCAGCAAACAGTACTTGAGCAATGGGACGCTGTCAACAATGAAGTAATGTAACAATGAAGGCCATGTTAATGTTTCTATTAAAGAAAAACTAAATTTTCTGCCCTTGGTCTTCAAGAGCCTGAAGACAAACTAAAAAAGTGACCCCTGTACCTGTTACGAAGAATACAAGATATCATTTACCTTGATATTTTTAGGTCCCTTTTTCCCTTTTTTAAAAATGCTGAGTCCCTTTTTTCCCTAGGGACAAGTTGAAAATCTGTTGGGAGGCCTGCATTACTTACTACACTAATTAACTACTTTTAATACTGCTGCTGAAATGCGTTCAAATTGAAAGGATTCAATACAATTTTTTTTAATAAAAGTAAAAAATGAAGGCATAAAATATTAGTTGTGAAGCATTTTTTTTAATTGTTCCCCCGCCCTGTTATAGAACCTATATATTACAATCGAGTTCTTTTGATGGTTCATTATATATTAAAATGAGTGTAGATTTTTTTTTTTTTTGCATGAATATTTTTAGAGTTTTGGCTTCTATTTTTAAGGCATAAATTTTTCTAAATATTGTCGCATAAAGGAGAACTGCCATCATACTCTGTGGAATGTTTGGGTAAGGCCCTCATCTGCTTATCTGTTGGTCCCTGGTTAGAATCCCAACCAGTGTGTGTTATTCAAGGACTGGAGTTTTAACTTTGAAATGTTACTTATTATTTGCCAGGTATCGAGGTGGCTCCAGAACTTTCTTTGCTGTTCCATTTAGATATTTCTAGAATATTCTATGCAATTATATGAAAGTTGAGTCAAACCAGTGAGTGGACAGTTCTTTTTTCTGTTGTCTAGTCAATAAATTTGATTGTTAGTTTAAACCGTGCAATTATATTCCTATCTTCGCTACAATATTCATTCTCCGAACATTAAATTAATTTACCAAATAATAAGCAATATTAATTGAATTTTCGAAATAAAGTCAATGAAAATTTGCTACTGTGGCGACTACAAGTTTTTAATTAAGAAAGCAGCAGAGGACATTTTTTCTCCGTATAATAAACTAGTCATTTTTTATTTTTAAATAATGTAAAGTTCAATTATAGGATATAATAAGTTATACACTTCCATTTGTAACAGACAGCAAAAATATTACATCGGAATTCGTCACGCTTTAAATAAATTTAAGTACCTCTAAAGACTATTTATGGAACATGTCAGAGAAAATTACTGATAATAATCATTTGTAGTGTTGGGAAGTTTGAATTAGAAAAAGCCAAATGTGCTGTGTTTGGCGATTTACATTCTTAAATGTATAAATAATGCGTGTGAAATCGGTTCGAAGGAACAGTTACTGTTACGAAAACACTCACTTTTTTACATACTTCTTCATTGTAAATTTTTAAAAACTTTACTTTGAAAATAAACCTCCATTGACGCTAACTTGAGTTTTAGATTCGGACAAGTTTTGCATTGATATCGATCTGGCTCTTTATTAAATTTATATCTAGATAAATTTGCTGTCCTAAAATCGATTTCGAAACCACGCATACATATTGAAAATGGTAGCATGTTCTCTTATTATCCTACGTCATTGGTGCAGGCTCTCGAAATCCACTGGAGAATTCGAATTTCGTTATTCTATACTAACATAAATAATACGCAACTTTTGGAAATGAAATATCCCGCCTTCCATTCCATACTGCTAAAAAGTATCTCTTTTTTAAAAAATAAAAAATAAAGATAACATCTCGCGCATTTCCATTTCTCGCGTTCTCCGTTGCATTTATATTCCTCTTCGAATGAGGCTTCGGATCCCTTCGGAGTTCCTTAGGGGAAAGGAGTGAAAAGGGATGCAAGGTGCGGATGGGTCGTGCTGCATGTGGCGGCTTATCGCTCACTAGGCTACTTTTATGGTGGTATTCTATTTTGAGATTATTTTGGATTTATTTTACTTTTAATTTATTGATTTGTGATCCCTCCGAGTGGCAGACTCGGCCTTTTCCGCATTTTTTTGCATCAGTCTTTCTTACGATAACCATTCGTTTTACCTAAAGATTCAAGATTTGAAAAATAATAAAATTTTAATTATAATACTTTTTTTTTCATTTGGAAATTATTTTTAAGATCATCCCTTCAAACATTAAACTAATTCTGATTTCTCAAACAAATATTTTATTCGAAATAAATGTAATTTAATTTATTATAAAATTTGTGCAGTGAATACAACCATACACTTTTGCCCATTTTCTGGGTTTCAAATGGTAAATCTTGACATGGTTTGAAATTCAATAATAGTCTGTAAACTTTTATTTTAATATCAATGAAAATTCTTTTGAATGAAAGAAATGGGGCTAAAAATGGAGTAAAAAAATACCGAGCTTTCACTTCAGCCCTTTTCTCTTCTTCCGATCGTGTGTCTGAAAGAATTACGCATAGTGACTAATGAAAATTAGATCGTAAGTGAAGGAAACGTTATAATTTTCCGCTTATATCGCCTGTCACCATGTATAAAACAATTGAAATTTCGCTTACGTTAAAAGGGAAAAGAGATGATGGTAGTTTACGTGAAATGTGTTCAAGGATTAGAATAGATTTATAAAGACTTTAAGTAGAAAATGTAGAGTAGGTAAAAGTGGAGATTTGAATGATTTTTTTTTTCAGAAAACCCGTAAGGTCCACGAACCATAGTTTTCGAGAAATTAAAAAAATAAAACTTTTAACAACAGTTTTACGTCGAAATTATCTAAGCAAAAAAATGAACAATCTTTTGAGCGGGATTCATTATTAAGACTTGAAAAAATATTTAAAAAAGCATTATTTAGTATTTAAAATTATGTTTTAATTTCCTGGACTTATGGGGTATCTGAAAAAAAAGCCCAAATATTTGTGTTTCAAGGACAAAAAAAAAATCTAACTCATATTTGGTATCTAAAATTTTGCTTATTCATCTCAATATAATTTTATGCCAAAAGAAAGTAAAATAATTAATTAGAACAATCCAATGCATTATTGGACTAGTAGGGTTTCTGGAAAAAACCTACAATAATCACCAACAGAAGTAGCAATTTGTAATTGTTTACATTGCATGAGTGGAATAACATCCTAGATATAAATAACATCAAAAATGCAGTTGTGATCAAATTGTGACTTAATAGGGTTTTATAAAAATTGATTAAATTATAAAGTGCAGCGGAAAAAAATTGGCAAAATGTTGACAAACGCTTACCGTCTTTGATGATTGTGTTGTAACATACGTATCGCTTTTCACTTATAAAAGTCAATTGGAAAATGGTTTGATTGTAAATCGATTTTTTTTTCTTTCTTGATACATTACGCTTTTAAATTATCACTACTTTTATATGTAGGTAAATGAAAGAGGCCAAGCTGTGGGTTTAACGATTATTTATTATTTTAAACCAGCCGTTTAGTGACATATAAGAAAAAAAAAGCGTTAAAAATGGAAACCCGTATGATTTCTTTTCACTTGGCCGTAGGAAGTCAAAGAGTGGTTAGTAACTTTAATAAATTTTAATTTTTGAAAAAGTAACTGTTTCCGAAAAACTATCTGCTTAAAAGAAAGACATTACATTTTCTATACACTGTTGCTATGCAATTTAACCTTTGAAGTAATGCCGCATCCTGGTTACTAAAGTACTTTAAGCGTTTAATAAAATTGCTATAAGTACATTCGACCTTCAAAATGTGAGAAATCTGTATGATAGCTGCACACTCTAAGACTATCATTTGTTTTGTTAGTACATTGTATACAAAAAGTTTATGAAATAACTAAAATAACCTACTCTTCGCCACCTCTACGTCTCTTATTTTAATACTAATAGAAATTCTTATAGTGCATGGGGGGAAAGTATAAGGGTTGTTTCTTCTAATATTATGTCTTTCAATAAAAAAAAAACCTCAGTGAAGGGGGGTACGACGGATGAATGACGGTTGGACAAAAAGACGGTTTCACAGACAAATGGATAAAAAATACACACAGATATAAATCATAAAATCTTTTGGTGAATTCAACCAAATCTAGCTCGTATCGGTTGCGTTTGGCGCCTTTGGCGCTTTCCTCCTCCTCCTCGTCCCGCCAACCCTGTTGAGCATCCGTGCTCCTCATCCCTCCTGTCACACTAGTGTTGTTCTCCTCGCACTGTTCGGAACAGCAGCTCTCTCGTGTTCCAGGAGATTCCATGCTGGCGCACAACTCACGGTAAGGAGGTCTTTCGTATATTCCATTTCAAAATTGGGTGTGTACATGTCAGGGGAATATATGTGGTTTTCAATATTTTTTTAGATGTTTCATATCGTTTTTTTTTTTAATTCCCAATTTTTTTAATTATCAAACTTAAATATTTTATGATTCTTTTTTACAATGTGCTTTTTGTTAGTTTTTTTTCCATTCCGTTGAAAGTTGTTTTGTGGCTTTTATTCTTAAACTAGATATTGTCATAATAAAACTCATTTTAATCGATGTGCCACAACAACATGAACATGAGAATATTTATTTACGAAAAATCTTTGTCGTGCAGCTCTAGTGCGACGATAATTCAAACCTTACCTAACAAATAGTCTTTGAAGAAAAAATTATTTTTGTCATATGAATCAGCTTGGGAGGACATCATCTGTACTTACAATTCGAATTTTTTATTGTACATTATTTGTTTGCTAAGAAAGCGGCAAGACATTAAATTGTTTTGCATAAAAATCTGATTACTTTTAATTTAGATTGCTTTGCGGCATTTAAGGAATTGGCACCATTTTTGAATTGTCGCCCGAACAGATGCTGGTATTTTAGCCGAGCATTTTAACATAACTATTCTTCGAAAGGTATATAAATTCAGCAAACGATCAAAAAATACTAGTTCAATTAGCGAGAGAAAATTACTGAAAATTGTTAGTTGTGGTTTTTAAATTATTGAAACTGAATATTGTGTTTGGCGATTCTGTTTTTTAAGGTATTAAATCTTGTGTAATAGCAGTTCTAGGTGACAGTTACTGCCACAAATCTACCTGTTTTTCAAATAGAATTTTAATAAGTATCTAAGTAACAGGGAAGTATGCTATTTTAGTTCTTTTGTGGAGCTTATTGTCGGTCTCTTTGGTCGACGCACTCCGTTCATTGTGCCCCTGTGTGAATGTTTTCCTGCACACATACGATAACAAAGGAAAACCGACTTTTACAGAGACACTTTTGTGGTGGTGTTTTTTTTCTCGGAAAATTGGAATGAATGACCTTTTGTTTTGAAAATATAAAAGGAACGTCTTTTAATTAAATTGAAAGGATTTATTTAATCTTGTGTACGATTAAAAGTTTGGTTTCTTTTGTGTAAATTTATCTTACTTTGTGCATAATTTGAAATTGCAAATTAACTTTGTTAAAGTGTCATTGAAATTTTAAATTTATTTTTTGGAAAATCTGATGTAATAATGGTTAAAAATAAAAGAAAATATTCAAATAACACTTTTTGTGTCTGTACTTATGTTAAAAAACAGCTAGTTTACAGACCAAAAACCAAGTTGCACTAAGAGCTTTCCTCTTTAGACTTTTCATGGGAAGTTAAAGACTTGGATAATAACTCTTTAAAAAATATTTGGATTATTTAACCTTTTCGTTACTGAAGCGCCCCAAAACGCCCGAACAACTAAGGATTCGATAATGTTATTCCTATCAAATATTACGAGGAAGCAAAAATCCTTCGTAGCGAAAGGGTTAAAGAGCTTATAAAATTGATGATCATCATGCTAATTTTTAGGCATTTTTAAAATCTTATTTCGACTAAAACCTAATAGTAAAACTAAGTTGTCATTATTTTCAACAGAAAAACTGTAAGTTATGTGTTTATGTTTTTTCTTCAACAGATGTCCGAAGACACCTGCCCCAAGCCAGCCCGAAGTAGGCGCGTGCACTTTGCGGTCATTGCTGTGGTCTCGCTCCTGTGCTACTACAACGCCCTGGGCTGTGGCTTTGTGTTCGATGACATCTCGGCCATCAGGGACAACAAGGACCTGAGGCCCTCGACCCCCCTGCACAGCATCTTCTTCAATGACTTCTGGGGGACGCCCATACACAAGGTGGGTGATTTAACCCTTTCAGTCCCAGTGATGCTATTTGGCATCATCACTTTCAATATTTTTTTCAAAATGTTTATGTCCCGCTATGACATCCGAACACACATCATTCGATCCTTCACACTTTGTTCTATCAGACAAAATTTTACTTTAATCTCAATAGAAGTCAGAACTACTATTTTTTTTATTTAGAAAATTGTCAACAAGCGTTTCTCTTGATTTTTGATAAGTTCACTTCAGTTCCACATATTTAAAACTCAAATTAAACTATTTCAGATAAAATAATTACTAGTTTTTTTTAATGATATGGTCAGATACCGTAAAATATATAACTCGAAGTGTTTTTAGGTAATATATATATATTTTTATTTTGTTGTTTTCCACAATTAAAGAATTTTGGCATTGTTTCAAAAACCATTTAAAAAATTTAAATGGATTTTTTTGTCTTATGGAATTCGTATATTTGACCTAAAATAAGCTTATTTTGTGAATATCAGATGTTTCTGTAGTGTAGTAAATTTTTGGGACTGAAAGGGTTAAAAACGGGCTTGGAAATGCAAATATGTGTGGTTGTTTTCACTGCATACATTTAAAATTAAATTTATTTTAAAAAATGACATTCGTTTAAAAAATTATAATTTAGTTTATATTTGAAGATATGGTCTTCAAAACATTTTCAAATGAAAAAAGTGCATTATGAATTAAAAAATTTTAATTATAAAATGTAAGGTTATTGTAGGAAAGACTGATGCCCAAAATACGGAAGAAACCGGCACTAATGATTGAGGGGTTGTTGTGTATGCTCTCTAGGGATCTGTCATTAGAACATGAATGCCATGTAACTGAATTTGAAATTGTAAACATTTCAAAACTTTAACCCTCTGAGTTATAAGCAAATTGGGTGAAGCGTAAATTTGTTTTCACTAAGGCACAAGGTTAACATTTAAATTTTTATTTGTAAACTTAATTTTTTTTATTATATCTCTTTTCCAGGTGATTATAAGTGACTCCTTTGCACTTCGAATTTTAAAATTTAGTAAAATTATTTTTTACAAATACTACAAATTATGTAGTTGCTGGAAAACATGATAATAAATGAGGTGACAAATTTATTAGTCTGTTTCCCTTGCTAAACCTGATTTTATCAATGCTGTATTATGTAAGGAAGCAGGGGAAAAAAACTTTACTGCTGTCTGCACATTTCATGTTGTATTCTTCTACGATTCTTCTCAGAAGCATTCATTTTCCATTGCTGCTAGTTGAATTAACCAAGGACATGGCATTACCAAGCAATTAAATTTTTTAATTAAGTGTATATTGTTTTGGTGCACTTGATTGCATTATCCCTGACTTTAACCAAGTAATGCTGGTTATTTATGTAGTAATATAATTTTTTTTTACATTTTGGTTTTATATAGTTCATTTTCTCTATACACTATTTATCTTTCTTCCAGGAGCACAGTCATAAATCATATCGACCCTTATGTGTTCTAACATTCCGTATCAACTATGCTCTGAATCACCTAGATCCGTGGGGCTACCATCTATTTAACATTATTTTACATGTTCTTGTGTGTTTGCTGTACCTTAGGTGAGCATCTTTTAAATTGTATTATTTTGCAAATATGCATATCAGATTCAAATATATTTTGGCTGTTGATTTTATAGTCCTTGACCCTTTTAAAATGTAAGGAATTTTGAAGGCAATGAATGAAATCGGTTTTGTGAGACTATAGTGCTTTATTTCAGAAAACAATATATACATTGTTATGTTCACTTTATAATGTATTGCCTCTTAATGTGGTAGATCTTGTGGTTATTTGTGGTAGATCTGATTACCTTAGTTCAAAAATTAAAATAGCTTGAAAGATTTAGCAATGTTATAAATTCATTATGATAACAATGTGTATACAGAAATTTAGTTAAAGAATAAAAAGTAAAATTTAAAACACCTGTTCATATTTTAACTGCCATTTGAACTTTTGCTCTAGAATTTCTAATTCTCTTACCCTAGAATAAATGTTAAAATAATATTATTTATCTAATAATATTTAATTTTTATTTATTCGAAGGCAATTTATTGCCAGTGATACATGTATCTTGCACTCAGCTTAATCTGTATCTTATCACTTTTGTATTCTCATAGGTTATGCCAGCTTTTTTTACCATCTACTGCAAGTTTTATTGCAGCCTTCTTATTTGCTGTTCATCCAATACATACTGAAGCAGTAAGTTGTGTACTTCCTATGTCGAAAAAAAAAATCGTACTAAAAATTAGTGTTTAACTCAGTAACTACGATAGGCCAAAAAATTTCCCACTAGAAAATTTTCTTTTTTTTCCAACCAACAGCATTTAAAAGACCATAGTCCTGAACAAGTTTGGTGCAACAAATTAAGCTACATGAAAAATTTAAATACTTATGGTCAACATTTTTATTCAGAAATGAAGGTATTGATGGTATACATAAAGTTGTCAATAATGTATTAAACAAACTCAAGCACAATTATGTTACTATTATTTTTTCTAAAGCTATATGAAGAAGAGTTCTAAAAAGTTCATTTAAATCTTCAACAACCCCAAAATCCCATTTTTTAAAGTCCTTGAACTAATTTTATAAAAGTAGGTACTTGCTATGACTGTAAGTGTGTGAATTTCAATTTAAATTGCAACAACCTTATACGGAAGAAAGAATTAGATTAGTTTTGTGAAAGATTCTTTATTTAAAACTTTTTTTTATGTCTTAGTTGAAAATAAACAAGCATTCATTCTACTTAGATATTGCATTGTCAAATTGTTTACTTTATTTAAACTCTAAAATTATCACAATTTTGAGCAGTAATTTATGCAATATTTTTTTGATTATTAGTTTAAAGCTTTAGTTGTTAAAGAGAATAAATGCATGTGAAGTGTTTTTAGCATTTCTAACAAACATAAATTTAATTTAAAAATATTCATTTTGTGATGGTAATTATAACACACTGTCTTTATCCCATTTTTTTTAAAGTTATATATTTAATATTTTAAGCAAGTTTTTTGATGTTTGAAAGGACTTTCAATTTTATGCTTCTTTCTTGAAACATATTACATCTTATTGCAGGTTACTGGTATTGTTGGAAGAGCAGAAATTTTATCATCCTTATTTTTTCTTTTGGCGTTTTTATCTTACATTAAATGTAGCAAATCCTACCAAAGTACAGGTAATTAATTTTTTAAATATTTTTTTATAACTATATATTGTATCTTTATCATTAATAAGTAACAATGCTTTTGTTGACCAATACAATATCAAGTTTCTTATTGCAGTGATGACGTTCATTTAAAATGGAAGTATTCTACCAGCATACAAGCCAACTTTGAACTGTTTAGGCAAAACTTGTTTCATTTACTGTTTCAGAAACGCTATAGACTGGTTTAAGTTAAGGAATTTGTATCCCTAGATATTGAGAATACCCTAGTCCAATTGAACTACTAGTTAACTGATTACTAATTTATTCTCAAATGACTTCTAGTTATCATTTGACACCTATCCATTTATTGATTACCAAATTTATTATCTACTTAAATAAGTGCAAGCGATCAATTCTTAAAAAGGCAAGATCTATTATTTACTTTGCAAAATGATTTCAATTTATAAATCATCTTAAATGCACTTGAGCAATATTCCCCACCAAAGGACTAAAGGTTTTCCCAGCAACAAATATCATATTGATAATTTTATTTTTGTTTTAATATTATTAAATTTGTATTGAGAGGTTTTTTTAAAAAATCATTTGCAACCTAAAAGATAATCTAGGAATCAGAAATTTTTCAATGCCCCGAATGCATGTGGCACTTTGGCCCAAAATAACATCCTTCAGAGGGTTATTTTGTAAAATATGGTTTTTTGTTTGCCCTTAATTGTAAATTTTACATTTTCTTAAATATTTTTTACTATAAAAAATTTTGAAATGCTTTTAATTATTCAAGTCATTAAAATCTATGTTATCATGTCCTTTCAGATCGCCTCCAGTTACTGTGTTGCCTGTTCTTTATCGTTTGTGCCACGTTATCCAAAGAGCAGGGCATCACAGTGGCAGGAGTTTGTTGCCTCTATGAAATATTTGTTGTCCAAAAGGTAAACTCTTTCATTTGCAACTGGATCTATCAAATTTGCTGTATTAGTGTGTGTAAATGTTCGTCATTATGTTGTTATGAGAACAACGCCGAATGATAGCACATCAAACAATGATGAAGGTTATGAAGATTATTTTATTGTAATTTTAACTTTGTTTTGTATCAATTAATATCTAAAACTAACATTCTCTCCAAGAAACTTTCATAAACAAAACCTCTCGGTTTCTGCCATCTCCTTTCAACCACCACCGCCACAGTCACAGTCAGTTTTCTTCTTCTTCGTTTTTTTCGCTAACTTGACGCTCATCGCGCCCTCTAGCGTTCACAGATGGGCGCAATAAAGTCTGATCCTTACAGTGTGTTTGTGAGAAATTGAATTTTGAATAAAAAAATGCAATGTGTGTTATAGGCTGTTTTGAAACTTTAGACAAACGTTTGTCGGCACAAAAAATGTCACTTAAGGGGACTTGGAGGGGTTGCCACGTCTCCAAACTGCAGTCTTCTCTCTGGTAATACTATGCAGGAAAAAAATGTAGCCAATATTTTTGCAAACGTTTTTTATGTGATACATGCAGCTGCCTTACATGACTCTAAAATGAAAATCATAATTTTGAAATTGGTTTGTGCATTTTTGAGATTTTTAATAAATTAGTTATTAGCTCAAGCAGATAATTGAAAAAATAATGAATGATAAAAAATAAAAGCAACTTTTTTACATTTCATTTTGATATTATTGCTTGAAATATGTAATGTTTTTTTGTTGTTGTTGAATATACAAGATTTTGTAAATTCAATAAAAAATCTCATTTTTTTCAATTATCTGCCTGAACTGCATAATCATTAATTTTTTTCAGCCAAATTTTTTGCCTTTTTTGTTTATGCTTCTGACTTCTCAATGACTTCATGTGACAAGTTTATTCTCTCTTTCACAGTTGCAGCTCATCGATTTCCTGCAAATTGTGCATGTGTTTTCCTTGCCCAAAACTTCTCCTCCCCCTTGGTTGAAGAACATGTTGATCCGGCTGGTCGTCATTGGCTGCACTGCTCTTTGCCTGCTCATTGCAAGAGTGAAAGTTATGGGAGCTCAACTACCAGTGTTCACCAAGTAAAGTTTTTAACTATGCATATTGCACTAAACATATAAAAACCTTAACCTGGCGATATATCTGGTGAGAGCATGAAGATCTCCACTGTAGTCCATTTTAGCTTTATAGAGTGATGTTCGTTGATTGCATAGAAAACAATTTAGCTGTCATTTTAGTTGTTAAAGTAAGATAATCTGCTTGAGTATCAACATGGCTTTGCAATGATTGATTTAAGACAATCCTTTACAAAGTTATAAATAAAGGCCTGTTCAATAACTGGTTCTACTTTTGCATGCAACATTAAAAAAATATATGTTTAGAAAAAAAATTGAACTGATTTTTTTGCCTAACCTTTTCAGACCTGCCAACTGTTAATTTGACAAATCAACCTGCAAAACTTTAAAAAAAATGAACTTGATAGTAACCCAGATTGTTTGGTTAAAGGACAGTTAAATATCTCCCACTTTGGAAATCCAGTAATTGTTATACATGGCACATAAAACAAGAGGTAAAACTCTGGTAGTGCTGGGCTAAATACGGAGAGTGGACCCTGAAAGTACAAACACATGGCTAATTCCATGCAAAATTATCCTTTCTGTAGTAAGTCACAAGAACATTAAATGAAAAACAATTAGTTGTTTAGCTTATCTACACTTATTAAAACTAAATAATGTAACAAGCTTTATTTAATTTGATTTATTTTTTATATTTAAAAAGCTTTTAATCTCCTTCAATTGTGATTTACACTACAGTTGCATGGAATTAGCCACATGTATGTTCTAATCAGGGCTGGATCTAGGTAATCTGACGAAAGGCACATCAGAATTTGGGGGGGCCCAGTACGAAAATGTGTGCATGATTGTCCTTAATGATAGTGATAGTTGAGTAATGTATTAAGTTTTTTTTTGTAAATTATATTTATTGCATTGATTAGACCAATCACATTGAGCCAAAGTCATGCTAAAAAGATTATAAATTGTTGAGGGTCTACAACATTTAGCATGAGATAAACTGAAATTTAGGGGCCCCTAATCTTTAAAGGCCTATGAAAGATCAGGCCCTGGTTAAAATTATACCATCATGGTTGAATGAGTTTACTTACTGCACATGTTCAACAACCCTGCGGCTGCTGTCATTGTTCAGCTTAAATTTAATATTTAATTTTTAACATAAATGTTTGCTCTTATCTTTCTCTGATCACCCTTGTTTGTTTAGTATTGGTTCTCTTGGCAAGATGGCTGAATTTCAATTTTTCTTATAACTTGAAATTTCCAAAAGTAACTGTGATTGGGGGGGGGGGTAACTATTTTAATTAAATAACTATAACATAGTTACTTTTCCTATTAAGTAACTGTATGACTGACTTAAAGAGTAACTTTCTCATCCCTACACCCCATCTGTTGCAGGTTCGACAACCCTGCGGCCGCCTCCCCCACGCCCGTGCGCCAGCTCACCTTCCACTACCTGGTGGCGGTGAACGCGTGGCTGCTGCTCCATCCCTGCGACCTGTGCTGCGACTGGACCATGGGCACCATCCCCCTGGTCCGCTCCCCCCACGGACCCCAGGAACGCGGCCACCCTCCTCCTCTACGCGGTGCTCACGGGGGCCATACTGGGGGCAAGGAGGGCGGGCACCCAACACTCCCAGTTCCTGTGCGTGGTGAGCGAAAGTTTCTTCCCTGTTTTTGCAGTGATATTGAGTTTCAAAAAGACTCTTTTGAGGGGGAATGGGCGTGCTGGACCGGGGGTCTCCAAACTCTTGCTTCAATGTTAATCCAATGGGGAAAAATTATTTTCTTTGCCACATTTCTCCAGCTGTATTGAATATTTTTACAAGCGGATTTTTTTATGTGATAAATGTAGCTGACTTACAGGTCTCTATCTTACCACTTTTTGAAATTAGTACGAATATTTTTTTTAATATTCAATAAATTGTTTTACACAAAATATTCGAAGCAATTTTAAAAAGTGGGATTATAGAGACCTGTGAGTCAGCTACATTTATCACATAAAAAAATCCGCTTGTAAAAATATTCAATACAGCCCGAGAAATGTGGCAGCGGAAATAATTTTTTCCCATTGGATTAACATTGAGGCACTTGAGTTTGGAGACCCCCGGTCCTGCACGCCCATTCCCCCTTAAGGGGAGTCGGATGGTTTTATCTCGACCATGTTATTTTTACCAACTCTCGGAACATTTTTCTCGGGAACTATACAAGATATCGTGAGGAATTTTTGTTGTTGTTTGTTCCTTACATATAGGGGGCTGGGGAGCCCAGTCGGTTAAGCACTCGCTTAGCATGCGGAAGGTCCCAGGTTCGGGTCCTGCCATCGCCAACATAGCTGCCGACCTATAAACGGCCCGTGCAGCCAAAAATGTCCGACGAATAATACCCCGTGTAAGGGAGTGCACGTTAAATATCCTTCAAAGTCCTAACGCTGCGTACGATGTCGCCCTTAACGGTTGCGTTGGGTGCCTATTCAGGTGTTGGCTCATCATCTGACTGTGGTTCTAAAATAGGACGCCCATCGCCAATAGCCCTTGTGTAGCTCCAGTGCGACGATAATTCAAACCAAACCAAACCAAATCCTTACATATAGCTCTTTGATTTTAACTGAGGATATTTTACAATATAAAAAATATTTTTGCCGTGATTAAAAAAAAAAGTTTTAAGGAAAATCCGATCTATAGTTTTAGAACTTTTTTATTAATTTTTTTATGGTTTTAACTTTATTCAACAACAACATATACAAAAACTACAATCTTATTATCATTGCCACAAGCACAGGTGTACACCAAAGGTGCAGTGGTTGAATTTTTACATCTGCCGACACACATAGAATTCAAACATTAAGAGGCGCGAACAGAGCAGAGGTATGTAAAATTTCTAAATCAAAGATTTGTTAAAGGGGAATAAATAATAAAAAAAGCATGTTGCTATCTTTTACAGTTCCTAAATAAAAATGTTCCTAACTGCTGAAAAACTTATATTTCAGGAAACAGACAAAAAGTTTAGGTATAGGTTAACCCTCTAATGCATAGTGTTACCGTTCGGTAACAAGTTACATAATCCACTTTATTCTATTAAAATAGACCTCCCTCTTGGCAAATTTGTGTTTTTTTCATCTATTACATTCCATTTTGAAGTTTTAGTTAATGATAACCCTCATAATTGATAGTAGTAAAAGTGTATTCAAAATTAAAAAGTGAAGTTTCTAACTGTTATGACTTTACGTGTTTGGCAGAATTCAAAGTAATAATATTAGTACTAAATGCAAATAAATTGCTTTGAAAAAAATATTATAGTTCAAGAGGGTTATTTTAAACTATATTTAGTAGTTTTCTAATCATTCTTTTCAAAATTGGTAGTTTGTAGTTGGTTTTTACATGTGTTACCGTTTGGTAACATCATGCATTAAGCACAACTTTTGTTTGCTAATTTGCGTGTATCTCTGTAAGAATTCACAAGAGTTCAGTGTTTAAAATGTTTTGTACTACTTGATTTTAAGAGTAAAAATAACTGTTTTATGTCGTATCATTCTGCCATTTAAAAAAATTATGTTTAAAAATGATTTTTTTGTATATTTTTATTCATAAATACCTGCTATTTGTACATAACCTGCTATTGCCTTCTATTTGCACATTAATTTTGTTTCAAAAGTAACTACTATTCATAATTATTTTAATAAGTAATTTTTCCTGTTTAACAAAATCTAAATGTACTAAATATTAATACTCTTTTTTGTTTGTTATACACGTTTTCATTAAAGATTTTATACCTAAAACTATCTGTCTGTGTGCCTCTGCAACTTCTTATAGAATAATAAAATTATCAATAAGCTTTATTTTTAAGTATGATTGATTAGAAATATAAAAAGTAAAAAAGGTAATAATTTGAATAAAAATAAATATTCGTACCCCGAACTTTAAGGGGTCATAGGAGTCTTAAAAATGTGCAAAGAAGGAACTACAAAGCATACATCTATCATGTAATTTTTTAACTACTCAATATACAAGTATAATTTTTTATATGTAATTCTACAAGATTTATTTAATTGAAACAAATTTTAAAATTTATGAAACTTTAGCCAAAACTAAAATAGATGATATTAAACATAAAGCTATTTGAACACATTGTGATTAGGCTTGCGCGGCAAATTGTGAGGTCAAAATTGAAGACATGACCAAGAAAATGACTTTATATTGTACAAATATGTACAAAGACTTATAACTAAATTCTCAGCTCAATTTTAATTAGAAATTATTTTAAGAACTTTTTTCTAAAAAATTTAATAAAAATTTTAAAATTTTGATTTAAAAAAATTTAAAAAATAATTTCTAATTAAAATTGAGCTGAGAATTTAGGTAAAAGTCTTTGTTTGTACATATTTGTACAATATAAAGTCATTTTCTTGGTCATGTCTTCAATTTTGACCTCACAATTTGCGGCGCAAGTCTAATCACAATGTGTTCAAATAGCTTTATGTTTAATATCAAATATTTTAGTTTTGGCTAAAGTTTCATAAATTTTAAAATTTGTTTCATATTAAATAAATCTTGTAGAATTACATATAAAAAAATTATGCTTATTTATTGAGTAGTTAAAAAATTACATAAAAGATCAAACTATACTTTGTAGTTCCTTCTTTGCACATTTTTAAGACTCTATGATCCCTTAAGCATCTATTCAGCGCTTAATGCATGGTGTTACCGTTCGGTAACAAATTTAAAAATGAAATTATTTAAATTCCGATGCATTTAAATTTTTTTCCGTATTTTTCCCGTAATGTATGAGCATTAGAGATACAAATATATTTTTTTGGGACGAAACAAAAAATTCATGCATTAGAGGGTTAATGCCGACATACAGAGTTTCTGAAATGTGCTCATAAGAAGAAAACCACTAAACATGAATTAGTAATTTTGGTCTTTAATTAAAGCTGTAGATATGCAGATTAAAAATAAAAGAAAAACAGAAAATCACCATTTTTGACCCAAATGCCCATCCGACTCCCTTTTAAGGAACTTCTTTGGTTTTGTGTTTGACACTTGTTTTCTCTATTGCTCCATGTTTCTATTGTTACTGTTGAGATGTTGTTTACAAATCATTCTTGCTTTTGTTTTCTCTTGTTAATGTTTCTGTTATTACATGCTTGTGCCTTACTTTGATTATGTGGGTTGCCTGGATTTATTTATGGAATGAATTTCCTAATAAATGCCTTATGTAGCAACAGTTTTAAAGAGAAATTTTTTGTCAAAAATCCTTTTTTCCCACTGAGTGGGAGTTTTTCTTTGCTGTGTATGGTGCAAATAGTAATTATGGCTGATAGACACCGCTGTCAGTACCTGAGTGGGGTGAGGGCTGAGTGAAAATTGCTCTTCTCTGTTTTGCAATGATATTTAGTTTGAAAGCAATATTTTTGGTCAGAAGTTCCTAATTTTCCATACTGAGTACTGGTTTTTCTTTGCTAAGGTATGGTGCAAATCACAAGGTGGGCTGAAATGCGCCACAGTCAGTTCCTGTGTGTGGGGAGGGGTGAGGGAAAATATTTTCCTCTTGGTTTTTAAATACGTCAGAATGCTTTTCAATTCGCTTTTAGCACTAAGAACTCTGACTCTTCAATCTTGATTCATCAAATGACTTTAAAATGTCATAAATAAACTTAAAAGAGTTACCTTTAATTTTTTTGTTGGGAAAAACTTTGAAAAGTCAGGGCAGTTTGAAATTGTTTTTGAGTGGATACCGTATATTTAGTTATGAGATATCTTTATTGTCAAATTTTCCTAGTTTTTTCCATTGTTTTAAACACATTTTGAAAATTTTTTGAACTGGGAAGTTCTCAAGTAGTGTGCCTTGAAAAGCACGTAAAATCACTGAATCCTAAAACTGTTTCCTTGTCACTTCATTTTTTTTCTTCTACTGCATTTCTTCAAAATTTAATTGAAATTTTGAACTTTCACTAAACTACCAAGTACCTATTGATACATTATAATACCTAATTTTAATAAAATTTGCAGAAAGAAAAATTACTAAATAGGCAACTTTTTAAACATTGTGCAGCAATATCGAAACATTTAGTTGTATCTGTAAATGATTTTTTGAAAAATCTTCACCCTAACAATGAGTGCTTTTATCACAATTTATTTAAACTCCTCATTTGTGTGGGTGTCCCAGTTGGTTAAGGTGTTCTTTCACCATGCACGTGAAAGGTCCCAGCTTCGGGTCCAGGCATCAGCAAAATAACTGCCAACGTATAAATGGCCTGTTCACCCAAAAATGACCGACAAATAATACCCTGTATAGAGGAAGTCCACATAAATATGCTTCAAAGTCCCAAAACTGCATATGATGTCGCCCTTAATGGTTACATTATCGGGTGCTTACTCGGGTGTCAGCTTGTCACTTGCTGACACCTGAGTAGGGGGCTCGTCAATGGCCCCCGTGTAGCTCTAGTGAGACGATAATTCAAATTAATACTTTACCTACGGGCGTCGACTGACCCGTCGACTAAAATTCTTCTAGACCAGCAACTTAATTTAATGCCTAGCTCTTCTAACGTCTCGAAAGGAACTAAAACACTATTAAAGATTGATTTGTTGATTGGCATAATTGTACTTTCCGATTGTAGGGTTTCTTCGGAATGTACAGCTGTGGAAAAAAAAGTTACCCACTAGTGATTATTTCAACCGATAGTCATCCTTTTACATCGGACCTTTTTGACTATGTGGAAAAATAACATTTTGAGTTAATTGCATGACACAAAATTTGCATAAGGGGCCGTCTTAATATTAAAAATGTTACGAACTTTGAAATTTTCAATAGCAACACCCAATTTTAATAACTTAGAAATGTGAAAAACCTTCGAAAACCCCTAAATCTAAGTTTTTGATACATTTGGATGAATATTGGACGAGTTATTCAATCGAATCACTTGTGGACCTTTGGGGGACCATGTCTAAAATGACAAGCGTAGTCAGTCTGTAGGTTTATTTATGGAGAAAAAAGAAGCACAAGGTCAAATATCTTGAGGATGGGCCTACGAGGGATATTAAAGTCAATGAGTAGCTGTACATATTCAAAAATAAAGTCGAAAATAAGTTGTCCGTCAAAAATAGATCCCTATTGTCACTTGATAAGGGTTCCAAATTACGAGGTGTAATTGGCTCTGCTAAAGCTCCTAAAGGTGACTGCAAATAGGCAGCAAGAAATCATTACATTAGTTCCCTTAGACACAAAGGGGGGGAGCGCTAGTTTCTATGTCAATTTCAATGTAGAAATTCTCCAATGAGAGTTTCAAACTTAGAGTGGTCTTAGTCTATGGGTCAGTCGACGCCCGTCTTTAAAGTGTTAAAATAAACTTTTTGTTTACTAACCAGCACTTGCTTCTTTGCAGGCCCTGTCCCTGCTGGGGTTGCCCTTCCTGCCCGCCTCCAACCTGTTCTTCCCGGTGGGTTTTGTGGTGGCCGAGAGGGTCCTCTACATTCCCAGCATGGGGTTCTGCCTCCTGGTGGCCTACGGGTGGAACATACTTTACAAGAAGATGCAAGTGGCTTCATTTATTTTATACTTGCATTATTTTAAATTTCCGTCTCGTTTGTTTTTAGCGGGAAAATATGTTATTTAGTGAAAATATTTGTTACTTTTCATAAAAAAATTTCTTGCCTTTTCTTTAAAAAAAACCTGACGAATAGTAACCTTTCACAACCATTTGGCCTGTTTCAAGGTTAATCTATGGTCTTAGTACATTAATCCAGTGGTAAAGTGTTTGACCATGGTGGGCCATTTAACTGAAGTCCTCAGTGATAACCTTTCACAGCGTGTGCCAACGATCTAAAATTCCTAAGGATATCATTAAGTAATCTCAAATATTGTTTTTCAAGAAAATTTTAATGTTTCAATCTCTTCTATGTCCTATTTGAGAAAACAAAGTACAAAAGTATAAATAAAAAAATCTATGCAACACTTTAGAGTTATTGTAATTTGCAGTTTCTTATACGTTATGTGTATACCCCCATTTTCATCATTATAACTATGCTACCTATTTTTTTAAGAAACAAGCAAATTTACTTTATCTTTATACTGTAGAGTTTGTAGGCATATAGTTAGAGTATTTCTTTTGAATAACTTTCTTTATCTCTTAGTACACTTTTCTTTTGACTATTGTTCTTTAGTTGCTCACAATACTATAGATGCTTCAAAGCTGAAACAGGTTGGCTCATTCAACAAACTAATTTTTAAAATGTTGAAGGAAATTAATGTTTAAGCAATAATTATATAATATTTTAATTGCAAACAATGTTATTTTTGTGTCAAATGTAAGATATTCCACCCTTACTCAAATATTTACAAATGAACTTTTTACTTTTTTAGGGGCAAGAAAAACATTATGATTTTACTGGTTTCAACTGTAATATTGTTTCATTCAATAAAAACTGTTCTGAGAAACAATGATTGGTAAGATATTTTACTTAAAAATTGTATTTGACCTTTTCAGTTTCAACTATTTATTTTTCATTCTAAAAATCTGAACTTTGTGAAATCAACAGAATAAAATGGTGAAAAGCAGAGGGAAAAAAATATTAATTTTTAACTAAAATTAAAGGTTTTTTTTTTTTTTAATCGTAACTTTTGAATATTTTATAATAATTTTTTGAAACTTTATTTGTTAAAAATGGTTAAAATTAAATTTTAAAATACAAGCATGAAGAATATAAGGCCAATTTATTAAATAAAATTTTGCTCAGAGTAAATTTTATTTTACCATGTTTTACATATTTTCATTTATTACCACACACATTATTTAATTCTTTAAAATACCCGATTCTTTCATCAACAATACTAAAAGAAAGTATAATTTTATAGAAAAATGTTTGGTTAATTTAATGAAGTTTTTTAGAAATTATGTGTGTGAAATAAGGGGGGGGGGGTCAATTTGATGAGAAAAAAATCACAAAGTAGATGGGGGGGGGGGGAGTTACCAAATGGAATCAATCATTGGGAATATTAAGAGCCTTTTGAGAGAGGTTGAAGAGCCTTTTGTCACAAAAATACAAAAAACAAATTAACCAATTTAGTTAATAACCTTCCCGTTAAAAATTATAGTTTTTAAAAATGAATTTCAAAGATTTAATATTTCAATTGTAAAAATGTTTACATAATTTTATATCAATATATTTGTGCTGTGCATAGAACTGCTCCACAAATTTTTTTATGCAAGTTTTATTAAATTTGCCCGACATTCCTCAACGCCAATTTTGTAGGGTTTCTGAGCAAACAATATTTGCTGCTGGACTGAAGGTGAACAAGAGAAATGCCAAGCTGTACAACAATGTGGGTCATGCCTTGGAGAGCAAGGAACTCTTCAGCGAAGCCCTGGGCTATTTCCTTCAAGCATCCATGTAAGTGGGGATAGGAAATAACTGCTCTCAAACCTGGTTATTTTTCAAAGATTTGTTGTTTAGCTGTTAAATATTTTTGGATGGGGGGCGATGTGTAAGATGTGCTTCTGTAGAACTTATGGCAAAGAAACAAAGAGCTACGTTCACTATTACTTTAATTAATTTCTAAAACAATACAAAATGGTTGAACAAAAAGAACTCGAACATATAGTGAGGTAGCAACTTGCTGGTTACAAAATTTCGTTAATTCGAACAGTACGAGAGCTGTCTCTTCTCGAGAGAGCGAGTGAGAGTCACTGTCACTGGGAAAAGAAAACACGTTCACTTCCTTTAAGGGAAAGGTTCCGGAGTCATCTCAGTTCACTTCACGTGGTGGTGATTTGCATCAGTATTTTTCCGAGACTGGTGGAGTGAAGCGTGGGTCGTGTGGTAGCTCTTGTGCAGACCATCCTCCGCCTCCGTTGGACGGCTCGTCCAACTCGAATCTTCTTCGGGAAGGGGACATATCTGAGTGATGGGTCTTCTGTACACTCCGGAGGTCGTGCGGACTTCAACAACCCGCACATGACCGTCTTGGCCAGGGAAGGTCTTCTGTATCCGGGCCAGGTTCCATCTCATCGGTGGCTGGTTGGTCTCCTTGAGAAGAACCAGCTGGCCAACCTTGAGGTTAGGTTGAGCAGTTCTCCACTTGGCTTTGGTCTGAAGTTCGTTGAGGTAGTTAGCGCTCCAGTGTTGCCAAAACTGTAGATTAAGAGCTTGGATTAGCTGCCACCTAGTAACGAGAGACATAAGAGTTTGAGAATCAGGGTTTGGCAAGGAAAGGAGTGGTCCACCGACTAGAAAGTGTCCTGGTGTCAAAGGTTCTAGATCTGTGGGATCAGAAGAAAGTGGTGTCAAGGGTCTTGAGTTTAGACAGGCCTCGATTTGCGTGATCAAAGTGTAGAGCTCTTCAAAAGTTAAAATGGCTGCTTTGGTTATCTTGAGCAGATGGGTTTTGGCTGATTTTATGTTGGACTCCCATAGTCCTCCATGGTGAGGTCCACGTGGGGGAATAAAATGCCACTTGATACCTTCTTCTGCAGAATAGTTTTGGATAGGGTCCGATTTGTAGATCGAAAGTTGTTCGTCAAGAAGAGTTTTACAGCCCTTGAAGTTAGTGGCGTTATCGCAAAAAATATTACTGGGTCTTGACCTACGCGCAATAAATCTTCTTAAACATGCCAAGAAAGCTTGAGTACTTAAGTCGGAAACGACTTCTAAGTGAACTGCTTTTGTGGAGAAGCATATGAAGATTGCGAGGTAAGATTTTAAGATTACTTTAGAGCGTTTCGTGTTAGGTTTGGTGTGTAAAGGTCCGGCAAAATCTAGACCTACATTTTGAAATGGTCTCGATGGGGTAACTCGTTCTTTCGGTAAATTTCCCATGATTTGAGAGGGGTTTCGAACTTTGGTACGAAAGCACACCATGCAAGAAAAAATGATTTTTCTTACCTTATCTCTTCCCGATTTAAACCAATACCTTTGTCGAATGAGGGATAAGGTTGCTTGAGTTCCTGCATGAAGAGCCTTCTCATAATAGTACTTGATAAGGAGATGGGTGAAGTGGTGATTGTTGGGCAGCAAAATCTGGTGCTTTTGCTCTTCTAATAGCGTTGAGTGTTCAAGACGACCACCTACTTTAATGAAACCATCACCATCTAAAAAGATACTTAGAGAAATGTAAGGGTTAGATGCAGGAAGTTGTTGTTTAGACCTCAAGTGTTTCAGTTCCGTTTGAAAACTATCTTCCTGAACTAATTTGATCAAACGCGAGGTAGAAACTTGGAGTTCAGAAGCACTTAATTGGTCTTTTAAACGCTCTGAAGATTTGATTTTGCAATTGAAGATAAATCTTAGGCACCATGCAGTAATTCTGATGAGCTTTCTGAAAGTGGAATACCTAGAGATTAGAGAGTCAGCGGGAAATTGAGATTGAGTGAAAATTGAAGCACTGAGACTTGTTGTACGAATTTCCAACTCTGTTGGAGTAGTTTGTGGTTCAATTGGCCAATCTTCCTTTGGCTCGGCGATAAACTTCGGACCGTGCCACCACATCTCGTTGTGGATAAGGTCATTTGGTGAAAGTCCACGAGTGCCTAAATCACTGGGATTGGAACTGGAAGGAACATACCTCCATTGGGCACTTGGCAATTTGTCGTGGATATCAGCAACTCTGTTGGCCACGAAAGGCTTCCAGCGACTAGGTGGAGCTCTGAGCCAGGCCAGTACTATTGTAGAGTCTGTCCAGGCGTAGATGCTGTTGGGTGATATTCTTAAATCTGTAAGAACTTGACAAGTTAGTTTAGCACCTAAAACTGCAGCACAAAGTTCGAGGCGCGCAATCGAAACTGGTTTCAAAGGAGCAATCCTTGTCTTTGAAATCAAGAGATGTGTAGAACGGGTGTTACTATTCTGTACACTGATGTAGACAGTAGCGGCGTAAGCTTGAGTAGAACTGTCACAAAATACATGAATTTCAATAGGAGAGTCTTGAAAATATCCTACCCAACGTGGGATTTTTAGAGCCTCTAGTTCAGGTAGGGTTAGTGCAAAATGAGTCCAACGACCTTTGATCTCTTCCGAAACTTCTGCGTCCCAATCATGGCCGGTTAGCCAAATTGATTGCATCAATATTTTTCCGATGATGGTAACTGGCGTGATCCAGCCTAAAGGGTCGTATAACTTGCTAACATCGGAAAGTATGGAACGTTTGGTTGGAGAGTCAATCTTGGGTGTAAACTTAAATTTAAAATAGAAAGAATCTTCTGTAGGGTGCCAATGCAAACCTAAAGTTTTGATTGTAGTGCCAAACTGCATTGATTTGCTTTTGTTTATTTCTCGTTCACTTAGGGGGACGTCGTTAAGGACGTCGTTTTCATTACTTGCCCACCTTTTCAAGACAAAACCGCCTTCATTTAAAACGTCTATGATTTCCGACCTTTTCTTTGTGGCATCGTGAAGGTTATCTGCCCCCGACATCAAATTATCAACGTAAAAATCGTTAGCTAAAACATTTGAGCCAATAGGAAAGCTTACTTTTTGATCTTCTGCAAGCTTCTTGAGAACTCTGATTGCGAGATACGCAGAACAGTCCATGCCAAAGGTTACTCTCAGCAATTTGAAGTCTTTTGGTGGGTCAGACGGATGGGGTCTCCAGATCAGTCTTTGGAAGTCCGTGTGATTTTCAGAAACTAGAACCTGCAAGTACATCTTCTCGATGTCGGCTGTAAAAACAATTCTGAAAAGTCGCCATCGCAGTAAAATTGCAGACATATTTTCCTGAATATTGGGACCGGTCATGAGCTTGTCGTTAAGAGAGATGCCACTTGTAGTTTTTTGGGAGGCGTTGTACACGATACGAAACTTTGTCGATGAGCTGTCTTCCTTATGGACAGAATGATAAGGAAGGTAGTAACCTTGAAACCCAGAGTCGTCTACTTTGAGATCGATCTTGGAAGGTTCCACTTCAACCATGTAGTTAAGTTGCAAGTACTCGTTAAAGCACTTCGAATATTCCGTTCGAAGGGACAAATTTGTGTCAAATTTACGTTCCAAATTTAAAAGTCTAGAAGTTGCGAGACGTTTAGATTCTCCTAAGGGGCCTGAATTTTCCCTAAAGGGTAGATCAACTTTATAGTGATTATTTACTTTTACGCAACTAGATTTAAATATCTCTTCACATTTTAGGTCTTCTTTAGAAAATGGTTTTTCTTTAGAAACCTCCTCTAATTCCCAGAAAGCCTGAAGTTGTTTGTGTAGATCCAAGTTCGTATGCAAGTTGGTAACTTCGATAGTATTGTTCTCAGATGCGCTAATCGGCCCTGTTAGTACCCATCCTAATTTAGTGTTCTGAGCTAAGGGTGAAAGTTGTGGGCCTTTAACTAGTCCATCTGATAGAATTTCGGGGTAAAGGTCAGCACCGATGATCAAGTCAATTCTACCGGGGTAAGAGTAATAAGGGTCAGCTAAAGTTAAACCTTTAAGATGATTCCAGTCTCCCTTGTTCACCCTCAAGTTTTGACCGTAGTTAGTAAGAGCTTTTAGTACCAAGGCTTCACCTTTGGAAGTGACAAGCTTGTCAGACATAGATTTTATGCCGAAACTGACAATCTTGTTACATTTTTCAGAACTGGATTTTCCTATACCGGATATGCGAGCCGAAATTGGTCTGCTCCTTAACTGTAAGATTTGGGATAGGCGTTCAGTTAGAAAGGTAGATTGGGAACCTTGGTCTAGTAATGCACGTATTACGATTTCGGATCCTTCCGAATTGAAGATCTTGACTAGAGCAGTACTTAAAAGAACCTGTTTACCTTGATGGTTTTCCTTTAAAAAATGAGCAGAGATGTTAGCTGTTTCTGTTGACGCTTCAGGTGGAAGGTTTTGGATATGAGGTTCTTTGCTGTTCTGGATTCCAGGATCGTGTATCTGGGTGTGATGCCGTTTCTTGCAAATGGAACAAGAAAACTTACTAGGACACTGCCGGACGTTGTGTCTAGAAGAAAAACAGTTGTAACAAAGCTTTTTGTTAGTTATGAAGGATAACTTGTCTTGCCTAGGCAAATTGGTAAACTTTTGACAATGTGCAATTCTGTGCTCACCGTCACACAACGGACAGTTTTCGTTCTTAAATGTATGATGAGAACTTGTGCGAGTTTGTTTGCTGAAAGGGTTGTGGTCAGCTTTAACGCTTGTAGGCCCTTTAGTCGAAATCGCTTCAAGAGTGCGGAAACGACCAACTAGGAATTTCTTTAGTTCGTCAAAGGTTGGAATGTCAGTCTTTGAAACTAAACTTTGTTCCCAAAGCTGCAGGGTTTCGTGTGCAAGTTTTTGGGACAAGATGTACACCAAAATAGCATCCCATTTGTCAACTGGTACACCTAAATTAGAGAGTGATTGTACACAGCGCTCTGATGTATCTACTAAACATTTAACGTTTTGCGTGTTGTCGTTAGTAATTTTGGGTTGGGATAACAAGATTCTCAACGCCGAATTAATCTGAATCCGCTTATTTTCGAATCTTTGTTGTAACACGTCCCAAGCCGACGCGTAGTTGGAATCAGTAACTTGATAATGCTTGATCAAATACTCTGCCTCTCCAGCTACGTGAGCCTTTAAGTAGTAAAGTCGCTGTACGTTACTTAGAGACTCATTATTATCAATTAGACATGTGAATAAATCTCGAAATGATGCCCAATCTTCATATTTACCCGAAAAAATAGGAAGTTTGATAGTGGGTAGCTTTTCCTCGGACCTACGCTCTGACTGAGAACTAGATTGCTGGCTGTTTCTAGACTGCGTTACGGGGTTTTCGGGGTAAGTTAGAGAAAATGACTCTTTAATTTCTGCTAGATTTTCTATATAGTATTCTTCAACTTCGTCATAAAGGTCACCTTTGAAGTAAGGTTCTTCGTCTGTCAAACTTTCCTCCGATAGGATTTGATCGTGATTTGCGGTAAATTTGTACCATAAATCAGTAAGAAGTTGTATTCGCGTTTCAAAATAAGATTTAGTCTTGCGCGAGACGGAATCTTTCTTGTAGTTACGAATAGATTTTTTCATGCGCTCGTAGATATTCGACTGTTCTTTAAGTAAGGCTGCCATAGTTAAAAAGCAAAGATTTTCTTACCACTGGTTCTTTTATACTTAGCTTGTGATCCGGCTCGACGGACCAACTGGATGGGGGGCGATGTGTAAGATGTGCTTCTGTAGAACTTATGGCAAAGAAACAAAGAGCTACGTTCACTATTACTTTAATTAATTTCTAAAACAATACAAAATGGTTGAACAAAAAGAACTCGAACATATAGTGAGGTAGCAACTTGCTGGTTACAAAATTTCGTTAATTCGAACAGTACGAGAGCTGTCTCTTCTCGAGAGAGCGAGTGAGAGTCACTGTCACTGGGAAAAGAAAACATGTTCACTTCCTTTAAGGGAAAGGTTCCGGAGTCATCTCAGTTCACTTCACGTGGTGGTGATTTGCATCAGTATTTTTCCGAGACTGGTGGAGTGAAGCGTGGGTCGTGTGGTAGCTCTTGTGCAGACCAATTTTAATTGGAACGAGTTTAAAAATAAAAATGATACAGTATCTTTGAATTAACACAAAAGCTTAAAGTTTTTGTTAAAAATATAAGGAATTTCATAAAGCTTGTGATATATACTACGATTCTTTAACTGATTTATATCCCAAAATAAATATTTCTTCTAGTTTTATTTTTTATTTTAAATTAAGTTTCTCGGGTGTTTGAGGAATTGGCAACAGTGGAAACATTGAATAAAAATCTAATTTTGTTATTTTAATGTAGATTAAAATTTAGGTTATTTAAATTATATTTATACTTTAATTAGTGTTTTTAATGGAATTTGAGATTTAGCCTTGTCTGATATTTAGCTTCATTATGTCGTATCCCACTTGTTTGTGTGACTTGCGCTTCGTTCTGTGAAAGCAGGTGACATGTGGACTGAAGGATTATAATGCCTTTCACTTTTTACATTATAAACATAGTGTGAAACCTAAAATTCATATTCATTATTGATATTTTATTTTATGTACCAAATTTGAAATTTTATTTTGCTCTAAAAAATGCAAGAGATAAAACTCCTATTAATACTTCATATAGTTAAAACAATTCGATGTTATTTTAGAACTTGAATTTTTTTTGTATATATAACACATATTTTTCCTGATTTATTGTACAAAGTATTCAACTTTGTTGATATAAACATCACTGTTCTTTAAATGACACTATAATCGAGCTACACTGTATGTTTCAAAACATCTTAACACATTCCTAATTTTTTGTAGTGTACAACCAGATGATATAGGGGCCCATATGAATGTTGGACGGACGTATAACAATTTAAAAATGTATGATGAAGCAGAAGCTGCTTTTTGGAAAGTAAGTTTACTGAAAATAGGTCGGAAAACTTGTAACTGTAAAGAAAATCTTAAGTAATTTTGTCTACTTAAAGTAACCGCTCTTCTTAATTGTAAAGGCTCTTGTAACAATTTAAAAAGTCTTTAAAGATTTAAAAATGTGGTTATGCTTATTGTGAAACTGTGTGTGGCAACAGAGCTATAGATTGTGGTAGAAAAAAGTAGTTAACATTATATTCAAAGCCCATTTGTAAAAATACAATTAATATCTAAAATTCAACAATCACTAATATGTTTTTTTTGTAAGTTAAATCAGCACACTCTCCTTGTACATATACTTCTAACAAATTTTCTTATTAGCAATTGAAGTAGCTTTAATAGGATATTAATGCAGAAAAGTAAGCCCCCTCAGATTAATATTTATATTGTACTTTTTATTTTTTGATGAAAATTTTGTACAATAGAGTTTATTTAAATTGTATATCAAATCTTTGAAAGGATGATTGAAGAGTGGCCAAACGTGCACACTATCACCAAAATAAAACTAAATGTTTTTCTAATTTTAACTTTTCTTTTCCCTTATCTTCTGCTGCCATTTTAACATCCATAGTGAAAACATTAAATGTTGTTTTTTTTTTTTTTTGTATAATGTGCACAAGGGAAAACGTTAATAACTTATCACATATATCCTATGTGTAGCTCCAATGCTACTTCTAATATAATAAAGCAAAACCTGCTGATCCTGATTTTTAGATTCAAAACAATGTGTCTGTAATTCCGTAGTCTAATTTTAAGCTATTAGGACATTCTGGGGTTTTTGAATTATTTTTATTCATTAAAAGTGTATATAAGAATAAAATATAATAACGTGTCTTGTGTGCAAATTTAATTAAGCTTTTCTAGTTCTCATATGTTACAAAAACGTTTGGTAAGCAAATGAAAAAAAAAATGTATATAACCATTTACTGCATTTAAGATTTATTTTTCGAAAAACCATTTGATTATTGTCTAATGTAAATTTAAGAAACTACAGTAAATGGTTTCAAGACTAGCTTAAGCATTTTTATCCTAGTAGTTAATAACTGTCCTGAAATGTGTGTACCTTTGTATCCCTGTGAGAGTAGAATTTTTCTAATGTTTGTAGGCCAAAAACCTCCTCCCCAAGGCCAGACCTGGCAAGGCGTACCAGGCCCGCATTGCACCCAGCCACCTCAACGTCTTCCTCAATTTAGGAAATCTCATCTCCAGAAATGGCACACGACTCGAAGAAGCAGATGCAGTGAGTTTAAACTTGTGCTTGGTTTTTTTTTCCTAAAGAGGCTCCAAATTTTAGTTTCTATTATGCTAAATGCCCCCACAATTTATTAAATTTTAAAAATTCTGAAACCCCACTTTATTTTTGGCTTGACTTAGACCAAACGGCGTTGATTTGATCATTGCTATAAGGAAGCCGATAAAATGGTAGCAAAAAGTTGAGAAATAGACCAACAACCATCGTCCTTACAGGCAATCATACACAAAATTTTCTGTGAAGGTCCCTCCTCCCAGCCAAAATGTTTTGTGCCCATAGTCTGAGTTCTCCTAGATCAGGCTTTGGCTATGTATCATTCCTTTTTTAAGGTACACAACTACAATATTATTAGTCTATTTTTTGTTAAACCAACACAATTTCCACTTAATTTGCAAAATGTATCTGTTTCATATTGCTGCATTACAACTTAAATAAATACTTTAAAAATGAAAGATTTTTAAGGGGGAATGAGCCCGTTGTTAAGTTTCCTTGATTTTGATGTATTCCACAAGTTAATAATTTGGGTGAAAATATAACACCCACTAAATCTATGCAAAATTTGAGTTCATGTGAGATGTTTCTAATTCAACAAACATCTATGTATTTCAGTTGTATCGGCAAGCCATAGGAATGAGAGCTGATTACATCCAGGCATACATAAACAGGGGCGATATTTTAATCAAGCTAAACAGGTATTCTTGGAATTTCTCATTCATATTTAGCACAAATACTTTTGCATCATCATATTTCAATTTCAGTCATTGATTAGATTTTTTATTTTTAATACTTGATTTATATTGTGAATGGTTTTAACAACTCTCTCATTACTTTATTTTTTACATTTAATAATTTAATATAATTGAATGCAATGATTAAATACAACTACTGAACTGTCACTGAATAATAAATTGAAACGCTATTCCCCAGGACTACAGAAGCACTGCAGGTCTATGAAAAGGCATTGCAATTGGATAGCAAGAATCCAGATATTTATTATAATGTAGGTTTGTTTTCTTAAATGACTGCTTGCAACCCTTCAGACTGTCTTCTGAAATGTATTAAACCTTGATATCTAATGAGCCCAATTTTATAAGAACACTTTAACTCCCTTAAATGGTCCTTGCTCTTTTTTGTGTTTGTAAATTATGTCTACTTTTCTTATGGATAATTTATTATCATTATATTATGGTTAATTTATTATCATTTACATGTATTTGCAAACTTGTTTATGTGCTTGCATTATTCAATTTGCTTGTTGTTGTGTTTTAGTTGGGTGTTGTATACTTGGAAAAACATCAAATTGTTGAAGCTTTGACATATTTTGATAAAGCTCTTGAACTGGATCCTGAGCATGAGGTACAGCGACATTTTTATTCACTAAATTTTTTTGTACCATTAAAGAGGGCAAAACCATAGCATATAAAATAATTCATTGTAAATAATTATGAATAATTTTAAGAGGTTTTTATTCTGTGTTAATACTGTACTCAAGTTTTTAACAACACTAAAACAGTCAGTTGATACTAATATGAGTAGTAAGGTGATAAAGAGGCAAATTAGTTGATTGCAGCTATAATCTATGTTGTTCTATTTTTTAAGCAAGCCTTGATGAATTCTGCAATACTAATTCAAGAAAGTGGGAGCTTACAGAAAAGACAGATTGCATATGAAAGGTTGGACTTGGACTCTCTATTATTTCTTATAAATGTAGCTGTAAATAAATTAGCACATGTATAAAAATGGATGATATATAAAAAAAAACTGAACATGACAGCAATTGAAATCACAAAATAATATATTGTGTTTCTGAAATTTCTGTTTGTGTGATATTTCTCTTTTTACTGTCCAATTCTTAAATCCTCAGCAAACATAAAAATAATCTTTTTTCCTGTTTCATTTATGAATCCTTTTCTTTTGTAGGTTGTACAAGCTGATTAAAAAGGAAAAGGCAATGAAAGAGTTTATTTCAATCTTGGCATGTTGGCAATGGATGACAAGAAAATTGTTGCGGCAGAAAATTGGTTTAAAAAAGCTGTTGAAGTAAGTAAAGTTATTATTCATGTATATATAGTTAATTAAAAAAATGGAAAAACCTTGAAAAGTATACTGTATGTAATGATTGGCAAAATAAATGTTTGTTAATATTTTATAACAATTGCACTGTTTTTCCCCTTCCAGACAAAAACTGTTACACATTTTAAGTGTTTAAAATTATCACATAATTTAAAAATTAGGAGAAAAGAAAGGGTTCTACTACCTAGTTTATTTGAAAAAAAAATAATGAAGCAATTTTGTAAAATATATATTTATCAGTGTGTATTTTCAACATTTTATACTCATTTTTTTCTCAAAATTGTTTCAATCCTTTCATTGAAAGGAAAAATTCTGGGCTGGATTTAAGGAAGTGACTTTGTACGAATAATTTCTGCCGGCCACTTCCACAATGTGACCTCACAAGTTTCATGCTCCAATTCAATTTTTATTATTCAATTCAGCAATGAAAAGGCAAAAATGTCAGGCAAATATTTCTTAAGTGATTAGTTAAAATGGTTGAAGTTTTGACGTCACTGAGTGATTGCAGTCAATTAATGAAAAATAAACCTAGTTCTAACTAAAGTTCTAGATCCTATATATAGTTCCTATTTCTACATTTTTCTCTTTCTTAAGGGATTTCGGCTTTTCCCTTACTTTATTCCTATTGATTTAACAAAATAATGCGAGCCCATTGTTTGTTGTTGGGCCTCCTTATTAACATTAGCACCCAAGCTCGCGGCTTGGGACTCTTATTCTACCCTTACATGAAGTAGCCACTCCTTTAAACCCGAGTGTGACTTGCAGCTGAAGAAGAACTTCCGGAGCGCCCTCTTCAACCTGGCCCTCTTGCTGTCAGACGACCAGCGCCCCCTGGAGGCAGTGCCTTTCCTGAAGCAGCTTTTGAAGGTAATGTCCTCATTGATAAAACTTGGGATATATGTGAGATAAAATAGCTTTTAAAAAAAAAAAAATCGTAGCTTTTACTTATCCTCATTTTAAATTTAATTAACTCTGAGAAATGTAAAAAAAGTGTTGATTTAATGTCCTTTTGATAAAAAAAAGGCTTTATTTTTAAATGTACATACTCTGTAATAAATAAAAATACTGTACACTAGTTCATAGAATTGTATTGACTAACCATTTTAAATACATCCCTAACTTCCTGTTGTCATAATAATATTTTCACTTGTGATTTAATCTATTTTTTTGTGTGTGTGTTTGTAAACTATACATATCTATATGGGTCATTCTTGAGAAAACGTACAAAAACATGTCCCCGCAAGATATAATTCGTATGAACAAAAGTTATTTTTCCACTTGAATAAATTAAAATAAGGAATATTTTATCTACTTACTAGCGTTGAAACAATTCAAAAAATTATTTATTTTGTGTACAAATTTGTGTCCACAGACTCTGACAAGTCATGTCCGTGGGCAGTCTCACCGTCATGTCCGGGAGCTGTTTTTGTTAGTTTATACTAATTAAATATCAATTTCTCATAGCTAAAGTTAATTTTTAGTTCAGCTGACACTACTAGAACATACAAAACATAAAATATAATCATTAAAAGGAATATAAATACATAAATACCGTGAAAATAAAATGTCCCACAGATTTTTGTCATGTCCGTGTGCAACTTATTCTTTAGCTTGCATAACTATCTAGAAATGATAATAGTACTCTGATTCATTCTTATTAGTATTCAATAATACACTTTAAACCTTGTATCACGTCGATAGTTTGAATACCACATTAGATAAAAAGTTATTCGAAGTTCAAAGGTTAAAAATAGGCTATTGACAAGATCATAGCGTCATTTCTGTGGTCAAGATATGAGAAGGTAAGCTAATGATTTTTACCTATAATTTTGCTTTTATAGAAAGAAATAAGGTATATATTGCCAGTTTGCAAGTTTCGTTCTCTAAACCCTAAAAGTTTTGCGTCTGGAAGCTCTTATGTACGATTTCGTCATGTCCGTGTACCATCATGTCCGTGTATTCGGTCCATGTATTAATATATGAATAATTAATATTAATTGAATGATCTGGACTGATATTATTTTTTCAATTCAGTACGTAATTGTAACTCAAATCCAAAGTTTCAAAAACTTACATCAATATTTTTTTTTCAAGATTTTTTCTCCTCAAATTGTACGTTTTCTCAAGAATGACCCATATACTCTTTTGTTCGTCAATATGGTCTTTGTGACCCTTAGTGTTCTGAATACTTTATTACTAGTTTATTTGTTTATTTTCTTCAAATTCTTGTCTTTATGTTTTTGTGCAATAAGAATATCATTAATATATACTTTCAAGTTCAAGGATATGTTCAATTATATAAATATGATTGTTATTATTTTTAAATTAAGTTTTCTGTTTCTCTTTATCTGTTGGCTGTTATGATAACGTTTAAACATGCATTTTGTTCATATTTTAGCATCATCCTGATCACATCAAGGGACTCACTTTACTTGGAGATGTTTATATAAACCACTTGAAAGATTTGAATGCAGCTCAACAGGTACAATGTGAAAATTATTTATCACAATGGACAATTCCCACATTTTTTTTATATTTTTTTATTCGATGAAGGATGTCGAAAAAAAAATATTAGTCCAAACAAAAAAAAATTCCGATGCGTATTTATTTTTTTATTCAATTTCAAAGTCGAGCTTTCGAGAAGCGCGCGAAAATCACTCAAAAGCGCGCGGAAATGCTGTGACGTCAGCTTTTACAAAACTCGTCGACATATTCCGATCAGCTCAGTGAAACTGTGAAGTAGGCGATACAATTAGTTTCGCCTACGTTTGCTATAACTATTTGAACATGTCAGATCGGTATTGTATAGTTCCTGAGTGCCATAATACTACAGTTACTACCCCAGAAAAGTTTTTCTTTTTGTATTTCATGTAATTGTCCTGAAAGAAGGAAACAAGGCTTTGTGACGTGATCCTGTACGTTTCTCCTAAATCGTAAGCTGTAGACAACTTGTTTTGCAGAAAGTATAGAGAATAGCTTATTGTAAAAGTTAAGAAACAAAAGATAGGTTTTTTTTAGTTTTCAGCTGCTTTTCTTTAATGTTTGAGTCATTAATTGCATGACTGTTTGTTGTTCAAAAGTTATAGTAAAAAGCGACAATGTAAATATCTAAAAATAGATGGCAGCACGAGTGCCTTGGAATCAATGTTCTAAATACATAAAGTAATTAATTAATAGCTTATATTTAGTTATTTTTTGGTTTTACAATTAATTAAATTGTAAAAAAGAATGTATAAATGGTACATGCATTTGAGTTGTGAAATAAAATTATAAACTTAGATACAATGATTTTACAAAACTTCAATCGTGTTAGATAATAACGCAGCTTTTGGGTAAGTTGTCGCTCTGCGCTATGAAAAAGCCTGGTTCCATCGAAATAAATTGAAGAAAAGACAATTTGAACAAAAAATAATAGTAAATTCAAATAAAGAATAAAAATCCGAACGTTTAAGAAATAAAATAAATTTAATAAGAAATCAATTGAAAACTCTAGATAGGTTATCTGCACGCCGTTGTAAACTTTAGTAATCAAACCCACGGAACATAAATGGTGACGTCACAACCGCTCCAACCAATAGCAGTACGGTTAAAACAAGAACTAATTTCTGCGAGTTTTTAAAATTAAATATTAAATTAAACAAATTTTTTTCGATACTAAAACCAGGATATTTGGAATCAGCGTTGTTTTGTCTGTTAAGAAAAATAGTTTTGAAGTGTTTTTAAATAATACGGGAATTGTCCATTGCTTAAAGTTCAATTGCATATGTCTCATTTCTAATCTAAATTTTGTCCTAAGTTCTATTAAAATGTAAATTTTAATTAACGTGGTTTTTTTTTTTCAGTTTTTAGTTGTCATGAAACATAAAATTAAAATGCTTTTCTTGAAGATTTGTTAAGAATGTATTTAAAAGCTATTTCCAACTTTTTTTCTAAAAATTCCTCTTTTGATTTTAGTTCCTCTAGCCCTTTATTTGATATGAAAATACTTATTATTACTAGGCTGCCAAGTACTAGCAATCTGTGTAAATATATGGCTAACAGAGCTGCGGTTTACAGTGTTGAGGTTCCGAGATTGATCCTCGTGTAGATGTGGTTAATTCGGAATGTTCTAGACTGTGGGGAATAAATAACTTTTTTTATAATTTTGAGTTTGAAATGCAAAATGAGGGATCTGTGTTGGCTTACACTATTGTCTAATTGTCTGTTATTTGCCCCAAAGTTCACTCTTTTTCATTTGCAAAATTGACTAGCTCACTGTATGGTTAGCAACAATCCATTTGTCATCACTAGTCTTGAATACAGGGCACATAACTTAAAATGCATTACCTCTAAGCAGATAGCAAACTCAAATAAAACAGTCACCAAATAAGTAGCCAACTACTTTAACACTTTTGTCAAATATTTTCTTTGAGTTTTCATTGAATTAATGTTGCACTGTACTGGTACAACTATGAAAAATATGCCCATAATGGTTGATAGTCAATGCATGAATATTGTCAATAATTCAAGGCATTTTGAAATTTTATTTATATTTCATATTTCAAGCAAGGAATTACAACTTTTTTAATTAATTTTTTTTAAAAAGTGAAGTTAAGGTTTATTATAAAAAAAATTTCAAAGAAACCTGGCAATATTAAAGGAATTATTTTTGCTAATTGACTACAAAACAGTGTAATTGTAGAGTATTTTGACCCACTATATTATCAATCCCTGTCTGCTTTCATGAAGAACAATGTTAAGGGTTGTTATCTAAAATAAAGAATAAGTATTACTAACCATTTCTTCAATCAGGTTTCCAGTAAACAAATCTTGGAAACATTTATTTAGACTTGGTTTTATAAACAAATTATCAACATCGTCACTATTTATAATGCTGTTGTTGATCATGTTGTATATTTTTTTTAAAATGTTAGAATTCCATGTGCAATGAGCCGTGGGCACATAAAGTATGTTTTTTAGGCTCTTAATAAAAATGTTTATTCTTTTAAAAAGTTGAACTTTTTGACAAGAAGCCCCTTTCATCACAAACTTTTGAAATAGTTTAAGAAATAATAGGCTATGCATTATTATAGGACTGCTGCTTTTCTTTTTTGTATTTGAAAGAATTAAAAGAATGAAAAGTAGGTATTGACATACTGAAAATGTATTTCGTACCCTTTCCAAAATCAGTTATCTTCGTGAGATCTTTAATATATTTATTTTTTGTTAAAAAGGTATGACCTCAGAGACCTAACTTTAAGACTTTTTGGCTGTCTATATGCCTTGTATAGAATCAGTTAAAGGTATAACTGTTGCAAACCTACTTGTTTCCTGATAAGAATTTCAGTAATTATTTAATTTTCAGGGAACTCTGACTGTTAGCCATGTATTCACACATTAGTATTGCTTGACAGTATACTAATTATCCACCAAAAAAACTTCGTAAAAGTAAACAAACGCCGATCTCAAAAAAAAAAAAAAAAAAACCTATTTATTTTATAAAAAAAAGTCATTATGAGAATTGTGGCTAAAAAAGCCGTGATATAAAATGAATGCCAATCTCTCGTGTAAAACTTCCTGGTCATAATAAATAGTATAATTTAAGTTTTGCTGCTATAAAAAAAATTGCACTGTTTGAGGTTGGTGCCCATCTTAATCCCACTAAAAAATTGAATCACACAAGTGAACTTGAATTACTAAATCAGAATAACGAAGGATACTTTTAAAAAAAACTTTAACAAATGCATGATCTCCATACATTTATATAGAGATATAGAGGGTGGTTAAGGTGGGCACCAACCTCAAACAGTGCAATTTTTTTTATAGCAGCAAAACTTAAATCATACTATTTATTATGACCAGGAAGTTTTACACAAGAGATTGGCATTCATTTTATATCACGGCTTTTTTAGCCACAATTCTCATAATGACTTTTTTTTATAAAATAAATAGGTTTTTTTTTTTTTTTTTTTGAGATCGGCGTTTGTTTACTTTTACGAAGTTTTTTTGGTGAATATCAGTAGTTTTTTTTAATTTATTTTATAAGATTCTTTTTGAGGTAGGGAGGAATGTCTATGGAAAGTTGTATAACCACCGGGAACAATGCCGAAGGGAAGCTAAAATGGTTCAGCATCAATATTGTAAATGGTGAAAGTGAACTGCACATCGATGAAATTAAATTAAAACGTCATCGACATCTAGAAATAAATTTCTAGATTACTTTTTTTTCTCTAATGGTGCTGAAACGCTGGCGTACAAGCCTTTGCAGACTCAGCATATTCCCCAGAACTGAAAGCCATTTTTTGTTTCACCATCTAGGCGACTCTCACTACCAATGACGCCCAGATTACAATGAATCTGTACTCTCTGTGGATGCCGAGATTTAGTTTTTCCGAGAGAACCCAGGCTAACTTGGCCCTCCAGGGATCTTTTACATGCCACATAAGCATTTGACTTGCGCGCCCAGAATTTTCCCTTCCAGAAAATCCGACGACTCAGTCGGGGCTCGAACCCGCGATCAAGAGGCGTACGCGTTTAACTTCTCAGTCACTGAGCCGCTTAGATGACGTTTTTTTCCCGATCATTGTTTTCAACGCATTTCGAGCTCACATCGCAGTTTTTACTTTTTGTTTAACGCAACCGTCTGTTATGCCTTGTTTCATACAATTTTGAAGGCATATTTATTTCAATTTTCTTTTATTAAAACTAAAAAAATATAAAGCTTATTCAGCGAAAAACAATAACCAAGTACAATTCTTTTTTAAAAAAAACTAATTTTTTAACCTTTATAAAACCTTAAACCTTTATATTAAAAAAAAATTAATTTCTTGAATGGTATTGGCAACTGAATATGGCAACTAAATAGGCGAATATGATTGTTTACATTCATAAATCAATTAGTCCATCCATTCATTAACTCGCGTTAATCATAAGTTTTCTAATAAAAATGCCAAAAAGTTTAAATGATGCATTTCGTTTATTAATTAGACATTTTTTTCAATCTGTTTATTTAGATATTTGGTTAATCATATTTTACAAGCTGTTATAATCCCTCCAATAGTTAACGGCGCTACTAACTGCTCTTCGTCGAAAATATAGCAAACCTTTGCGCGTTTTAGGAGATACATGGCCGCTAGGATGGCTTGTTTATCGTGCAACCATACCGCCAAAGGTAATATAGATTTTAATTAATTAAAAATAGAAAGAAGTATTTTTGAAACTTCAAACTTGCGCAGAATGTGAATTGGGGCATTCTTAATCGTTTAGTAAAAACCGCTTCGAGATTCATGGACTAGTAATGGCTGTAGGTTTCAGCAAAAATTAGGTCAAAATTTGACTAAAACTGCTCGAAAGATTTCATTTTCGAAAATTTCCATAATTTTTTTCTCCGCTGTTTTTTATTCTAGAATAACCAAATATTTTTTATTTAAAGTAATCCACGAAACCTGTCTACTGTATTTTTTAAGTTGTTCTAGGAACTTTAGTTTTGCTGGTAAAAAATAAAATCGATTTCGCTGTTAACATAGCGAAATATTTCCTGTATATATACATAACTGCCGTTTGCCCTTGGCGTCATTTTGAGATTGGCGGGCGGAACGACCGTTCCGTCTGATAATATAACAATGGTCTAGATTGATTTAAATCACTTTAAAAGGGGGAATAAAGTTACTTGATAACTTTTGGTTTAGGTATTTTATCATTTTTATGTTTATCTATTTTAATTTCCTCGGGTCCATGCATCCAGGCAAAATAACTGCTGACCTATAAATGGCCTGTGCAGCCAAGATTTATACAAAAAAATCTTGTGTCCAGGAAGGGCACGTTGAATCTGCTTCGAAGTACCAATGTTGCCCTTAACTTTTTTGTTGGGTGCCCACTCAGGTGTTAACTTGTTACTTGACTGTGGTTCAAATTATAATGCCCATTGCTAAAATCCCTTGTGTAGCTCTACTGTGAATACATCATTCAAACTTCTTTTCCAACGTGGCTCCTTTATTGGCAGTCAAGGCTTTGCAGATTTGGCGTATTCCCCCGAACTCGCTACCGATTTTGAAGCTCAGAGTACAATGAATATGCGCTCTCAGTGGATGTCAAAGTGTGCTGAGATTCAATTTGGCTGAGAGAACTCAAGCCAACTGGGTACTCAAGGGATCTTTTACATGCCACATCATATGACATTCGTCCCCACGATTTTCTCATTCAGAAAATCTGAAGACTCAGCTGCGAATCCAACCCACAATCTTAGACTTACAAGGCCGACTCGTAATACCTCACAGCCGTTAAACTGCAGAAAATGCATTATTATTCTCAGGAATAAATTCCTGTTCTTCCAAATTAAATTATCAATCATAAGAAGGCTTTAGAATAGTTTTTAAAAAGGAAACTAAAAATCAAATGCATTTGCTTGTGTTAGTTGTCAAAATGTTCCATTTGCTGTCTAATTGTTACATTTTGTGACACCTCATGATTATTCCCTATCTTGTTATTTAATCGGAAGATATGTGTCATCATTTACATGGTTTTAGTTTCGTGCAAATTTCTCAACCTTATGTTTTAGTGTTTTTTTCTTTCAAGGATGATAATGAATCATCCAAGTGCTTATTATCTTCTTTGTTGACAGTTTAGTTGATTTATTGTGTTTAAAGTAATAATAATAATGTGCTTGAGATAACTCGCATATAAGTTCCTGTTCTTCTGACAGTGTTGGCTTGTCACCCGACTGTGGTTCTAAAGTTAGACACCTTTCACCAATATCCCTTGTGTAGCTCTAGTGTGAATTCATAATTCAAACTACACTATTTAAAAGCTATTTATTTATATTGGGTACTTTGTGAAATGGGTGTTGAGACTGTAGTGATAGTGAAGAGGACTTAGAGCATGTTCTTCTGCACTGCAATCTACACACAAAGTCAAGAACTCGATTTAGACGAAGTTTGGGGGGCTTTTCCATCGAAGACCTCCAGTGAACTCTGATCTGGTGTGGGGAATGAAGACTTTTAACCTTTCCTCTGATTTCATTTGATTTGCAATTTAAATTTGTTATGTTGTGTTTTATCACTTACTTATGTAAACCTCAAGGTGTTTCTAAATTTGTTCTCAATATGAAAAAAAGAAACTGATACCCCCTGTGTGTTGTGTGTTGCAGTGCTACGAGCGCATCCTGTCCCTGGACCCCACGAACGTGCAGGCCACCCACAACCTGTGCGTGGTGTGGGTGGAGTCCGGGCAGCTGCCCCGGGCCGAGTCCTGCCTCCTGCGGGCCGTGTCCCTGGCACCCCCGGGGGAGGACTACCTCCTGCGACACCTAGCCATCGTGCAGGCGCGCAGGAGGAGGCAGGAGGAAGGGGACGCCCCCTCAAAGGTCTGGTTGCCACATTTCATTTTTACCCTGCTTATTAGTGTCACAGATTTGTTTGAAAAGGGGGGGAGCGATACATCTAAAATATGGATTTATTTTCTTTCATAATATAGTAGAGTCTAATTTAATGTGTAATTGTTAAGTTTTGCACACTTTTTATGGTTTTAGTTCATTGGGGTTCACAGGTTATTATCTTTTGTTGTTGAGGTGAATTTTTTTAGTTGATTTTATCGTGTTTAAAATAGTGTTATTATTTTCCATAAATAGGCATTTTTCCCACTTTTGAAATTGGAAAACTACACTCTAATGGTACATAATAAGTTGGTTTTAAGGTTGATTATTATCTAGAGCGCTTGTGATTTTATGTAACCTTTAGATAGTATGCTTCAATAAGTTTTTCTTATTTTACCCTATAATAGCCTACCAGCCTCTTCTTCAGCTCTTTAAACTTTTTCAGTAAAAATTGCTTTCACAGCTTTCACTCATGCTTCTTTGTTCTCCTAAATTTAATTTATATAAGCTGTTTGTTTTTGTGTGTAGAGTGTCAATTTAGTCTTTCATCACTGTTCCAGTTCAGTTAGCTTACTAGCAGTCTGTGTTGTGTTTCTGAATTAAGTGGGAGTATAAGTTTTCAGAATGTTAAATTCAAAAAGCATATTCTTTAAATTACTTTTTCATTTAAACCCTCTGGGGGATAAGCAAATAGGCTGAAGTGTGAACTTGTTTTCACTGCATGAGATTTAAATTAATTTTTTAACTGGTAATTTAATTTTTTTATTTATTAAAAACTTATATTTCTGTAGTAGATTGTTATAAATGGCTCCCCCATGCTTTAAATTTTAAAATTCAATAAAAAAAATATTAATATTTTAAAAATTGTGCGAGTTACTGTAAAACCTGTCAGTCCCTTGATGGGTTTATATGTCTGTCTCCCTCAGAGGGTTCAATGATACCAAAATATCTCCTTTTAGTTTATGTTACTTAATAATATTTAAAAGTCCCCTTCTTACAGGCATCCCCTGCATCCAAGCAGACCAGCGTTGCCCCGCCTACTGTGGCCCCATCCACGTCCAGCTCTGCATCCAACTCTGCCCTGGACAACGCCACGGTTCACAGATGAGAGATGCCCTTTACTTGGATGGAGGTATCACGAGAGGTCCGCTGTGAAGTCTTGTCAAGTTGTTGGGGAAGAATACAGAGGGAATGCGGAGAAAAAGTCAGGGTGAAAAGTGTTCGTATTCTTACAGATATCCATAAATAGTCCTCTTGTTTACAGAAAGACTAAAAACGAAAAGTTGTCAACTGTTTAGAAGCAGCTTTGTATGGTTATATTTTTAGTTATATTAATTAATATATATTATATTTTGTATTAATATATTAATTAATATTAATAATAATAATAATTAGTTAAAACAACCAATCACATCTAAAGTTAAGATAATTTTGGTTGACTACAAATGTCCCCTAGTGGCCTTAAACTATATAGCAAGAAGTTTTTTCCAGACAAATTAATGCCTTATCTCCCTGCCCTCCCCAACTACAAAATGATTATATTTTTTCGTAAAAATCATTTTCGGAACTTTCACCCATGACGAAATGTGATGGAAGGAATGTAAGGCGTTCAATTTTGTTATGTTTCTGCAAAGTGATATGGATGCATTTCAATATTCCAGTACATGTGTTTTTATAATTTTTATGCATTTTCTTAGGCTAATGAACTAATGAAGTTGCCTAATATTTTATAATAAAAAATTATGTCTTTATTGAGCATCTGAAATGGCTGAATGCGAGACTTCAGCAGTTTGAATGATCTCTACTCTCTTTGAGGTTATGCGGATCATCTTCATATCATTGTGTTGCTGTATTGTTTTGAGATGGTGCTTCAGAAAGACTGTCGAAAGTATCCTATTTTTTCTGGCTTCCAGAAATGCAGTAAATTTTCTGTGTTAAAATTTAACTTGACTATGGTGTCAAGCTATTAATCTGAATATTGGAACCAAAAGATGTTCTGACCATTTTCAGAGTCAAAAACTAGTAGTGGTGTTTTGACCCTCATGCCAAATTGTTAGACCCACTACAAGTTGGTATTGTTGGGAAATTATTCATTAAAGTGCTACTTTAATAAAGAAAAACACTTTTACACATTCCTGGTTTATTTTGCTATGTTAATACGGGATTGCTAATAAATTGGACCCTTCTAAGTGAATGATCTAAAATTCTCAGGATCGTCATTAAATGGACATTTTTTTTATTGTGTTACACTCTTTGCCTTTTATATTTTACCTTGAAATGTGTAATTAAGAAGATGACTTTTTAAAATCATGAACTTGTTAAAGCATTGCCTAAAAATTTGAGTAAATGAATGTTACAGACGGGATTGCATGCATATATTGCTATCGTGGCAGTAAAAAATGTGTTAAATATCACCTGGTGAAAACTTGCAATTTTAGGATTGTTACATTTAGAAAGAACTTTGTGCAAAACACTTTAAAAAAGACTTTCTACAACATTATTTTAACAGTATGCTCCTAGATATAGTTTGAAAGTCTACTGAAATTCATGGTGCAAGAATTCCAAGAGCATAACTTATCAATTTGCTAATTGCCTCTTTGGGTGCTGAAAAGTGTGTAAAAAATATTTTTGTACTTGTGATATAATTAGAGAGTGTGTTGTGTGCCTCGAAATTTTTTTCCAATGTGATGGAACCAAAGTATTTTTCACTATGAAAAACACACATTATTGATATCTCAAAGTGTCTCCTGAATTGGTAAGGTCATATCATGTGTACTAATCCAAGTAATTCTTTTAAAAATCTCATTGATTGTATTATAAATGCTATAAACAGGTTGGTAAATAGCTGTATTGAATATTTTGGAACACTAAAATTAGCGTTTCAGACTAATTTAAAAATCCCCCCCCACCCAGAATAATTGTCTACCTCCAAACCACGCCAATTATTATTTACAACTATTGCTATAACAACCAACATATCTTTTAGTGACTATGATAGCAGATTACTATTTTGTTCTTCGACTTTTCAAATCTTTATATCATAGAATTTTACCAACTTAGTTTTTAGGCACATAAACTTAGCTTGATATTTTATTCGTTTCAAGCAATGAAAATCTCTTTTAAATTAGGATTCACCTAAAATGGCAATATAATAACTCTTCAAACAAATTATTGACTATTTAAGGTATCCACCTACTCTAAACTACCTTTTTTGCTCAAAAAGCTACCCCCCCACCCCCCAAAAAATGGCTGTAAAATTTGATCTTAAAGATTGCAAAGATATGACTTACTAAATTGTTAGGTTTATACTGTTTTATGTATTTATAATTAGATAGTTCTTGAAAAAAAAATGTTAAGGAAAACTTAGCACATTAAATTTTTTTTATTTAATTTTTTTTTTTCAAGGCAAGATTTCTCAAAAAGTTTTACGAGATATCTTAAAACACTTTTTGAAGCATTTTTGTTAAATTGTTTTATCCACTGTGCTCTTGTAGTTGAGGGTTTCGATGGTAAATTTTTTTCCCCGTCGTAACAATTTAAAAAATGTATTTGTTTTTGTGAAAATTCTGATTTGTATTTTGATTATCAATTTTTTCCCCTTTTGAAGATAGACATTAAATTTTAATGAACAGGATTATCACTACCGACACTGAAAATGTAATTTAGATATTTTAAGTACTTTTTATGAAATGAGGTTTAAAAAAGTGTAATTTTTTTTTCAAATTTATAATCAAAAGTTAGTATTTAGTTAATTTAACTTTATAATTGACTAAAAATGTTTAAAGTTAAACTAACTAAAACAATATTTTTGAATACTAGATTTTTTAAAAATTCTTTTAATGTGTAGTTTATTTATAAATGTGTAATAAATTCATATCAAAGATTGATAACTTTGAGAATATATGTATGACCTTGAACGTAGGTGGATACTTTAATAAAAATCTTATTTAGCTGCGCAAAATATTTTTTCCACAAATGTGTAACATTTCCAAATGGTTTTAAAACTGTTTCGTTGAATTATCGCTTGAAAATGTTTTATTTCTTTAATGAATGACTTCTGATACCAAACTTTCACATTATTTTACTTATTTCCTGGAGCAAGAAATTATTATTACTTCCTTTTTATCTCCTGGAAATATTTGATTTCTGCCCAAAATATCCTACAATTTTTCTCCTTCAACTTGTTTTAACCCACAAAAGTTCAAAATTATAATGAAACCAGGTTACCATTCTGGACTTCCAGTACTTATTAGCAATGTACATATTCCAGTGTGTTTTTATATTGTGACGTTATTTGAATCTATTTGCAAATGAAGCCTGATAGTCAAATTTTATCAAAATGTATACTGTTCTAGTTCTTAAATGTAATGTGTGGTGCATATCACTTATTTTGAAAAACCACGTAAAAAAATATACCATTTATTGTTAAACATTTTATATCCTATATAAAATTAGCTTATTATCAGGCATGAAGTTTCAAATATTCTTATGAAAGTATATTCAAATTACAATTTATTGTGAAATATTTCTTCAAATTAAATCTTTATATAGAGAAAACTTGCTATTATCCATTTCAAACTTTTATCTATTTCTGTGCTTCAAAGTGTACTTTCAGAAGGGAGGACCCTGCAGATATTGATGAATGCAAACATATGTATGAATGGATGGAAACATGGGTTGTACATTTATTTGTAACTCATTGTTTTGATAAGATACTTTCTTACGATATCAAAATTGTTTTTTCATCTAATCTACAGCCTTAAATTTCTTTATTTTTCATTAATGTAAGGAACTAAATATTGACTATAAATTAAATATTAAAAAAAAAAAGATTTTTACTTAAAAAATGTGAATTTCTAGAACCTTGATACTTTTTTGTTGTTGCAATAAGTAGCTTTTTATGTACTCCCAATTGACTTTACATGGTATGCAATGCATATAATACTAATTTTTTCGTCAATAAATAGTTATTACCATAAGTACCACAAAATATCAAAATATCTTCTAGTTTGAAGTATCATACAAGAAATAGTATGTTAAGTTTCCACAGAAAGAAATGTACACATATTTATAGAATATTAATAAGCAGTCATAACTTCTTCCAAATTGTAATTTGTAGCACAAATGCTATCTTTTAGGATTCATTTTTATGAAGGTCAAAGATCGTTATATAGTATGTTTAGAATAATCATATTTATCCTAAAATGTCAGTGCATTATGTTAAACAAAAAAATCCCTCAAAAATTTTATTTAACTATTATTAAATTTTTTGTTCAAATGACAATAACTTTTCTAAATTTAAAAATGACGAAATTAGCGCTCTTACAATGAATTTAAAAACAATTTTCATGGTTGCAGTGTTAAAGTATATGCTCGTTCAGTTCAAGTCTGTATATGTGCTAATGGTAACGGTAACATCTGAGCATTACCCAATCAACAACAGATTTGTACTATGGTTTTAGTAGTATTTATAGATTTTTTTAGGTCAATTTACCAAATTGCATATAATTTTCTATTCCACTTTCTTTTTATGTTTTTAGTTTAACTACCCAGCGATTTTGCCCATTTCCATTTTGATGCCTGTAAATTTTTCCTTAGTATGTTTATTAAAACATCATAAATAACTGCTGTAAAACTGCAGAGAATGTTATTAATAACTTTGTATTAATTTGCATAGTACATCTACACCTTATTTATTAAAAGCAGCAAATGTCATCTTTTATAATGTTGTTTGACTAATTTTTCTCAAGTGCAGATTATGAAATAATCATTTCGAGAATAAATGCATTCGGTTTCGTTTTTATGGAAAACACGATGGAACTAAGTAATTACTATTGCAATCAAGTTTATTTTTTCTTGTGTTTGCATTTATTTTCTGTTTTAAAGATATAACTTTTTTTCTCTGGAAGTATTGGCTGTTGTAATCATTCTTCATAAAGATATGTGTTATTATTATGTGTGTTAAGTGTATTGTTAAAAAGTATTTTCCAATCTTCCTTGTTGTATTTTATTCCTATTGAAAATTCCAAATTTTACTAAAGTATTGAATAAATTTTAACATTTGTTTGTTATGTTGTTTTTCTCCGCACTCTTTCTTCTTAGCATTGAAACTTTTTCATTCATAGTTATATTCATTACTCCATAACATGAATAATACCATCAAAATATTTTCGATAGCTTGTTTCCAATATCAGGATTGATAGTTACTTTGAATATTTGACAACTTATTTAAGATGCCTTTCACATGCAATAATTTTCCCATTAAGTCTTCTTTCACCTATTCATTTGAAAATGGGGTTACTCTTAAAAAATTCCTAGCATAACCTTTTTATTCTTGTATTACAAAATGGAGGCATTTATTAGAGGGAAGCATTGAAATCAGTTAAAATTAAGCAGCAACCCTTACATATTTCTTTGGTCACCTCGTAAATAAGCCGGACTTTTTCAAAAGTGTCTAGTGAAATCCGTGAATTAAGATTGATGGTTTGGTTGGCAAAAAAAGGTTCCTTTTTTTTCCCCTCCGTAAAATATATTTAATAAAAAGCATTGCTAATCTTTATATTTGTTAAATACTTTATGAAATTGAAAAAGTTTTTTTGTTTTGGTTTTACAGATTTTTTTTTTATTATAAATGATTTTTCCTTAAAATATATTATAGTATAGCAACATGGAAGTTTTACAGATTTTTTAATATTTTTAATGAATTTATAAAAGTTTAAATATTTTGGATGATAGGTTACGATTTAATCATCTTCGCACTAGAGGGCTATTGGCAACGGCCGTCGTAATTTCGAACCACAGTCAAAAGACCAGCCGACACCTAAATACGCAATCAACTCAAACAAGGTCGCCATTGCACGCAACTGGACTTAAGAGCATATGTAACTGTACAAAATAGGGTCCAAATCCATAGTAGGATAGTCTATGAGTTCCATAGTAGGGTGAAAGAACGACGAGTACTGAGCTGCCATTGGCAGCCATGGTTTACTAGGATCCCAAATAGAGTGGTTAAAGAGGTAGTTATTTTGATAGTGAGAAAGGAAGTACTCAAAAGGCAAAGGCAGGAGTCGAACCCGTTACAGCGCGAGGACCGCTAGCGCTCTGCCCTGCGAACCAAACCCCTCGGCCATTGGGCCCCACATGCCACCCTATATTGTCTGCGTGTTGGTCCATGGTGCTGTTCAGTCTATACCCTACTATAGAACTCTTTGGTCCAAATATGTCTCTTAGCATTGTGGTCACCAATTCTCGACTCAGTTTTGTCAAAGAAAAATACCTAGTAGTATGAAAACAAATGCTTAAAACCATGTTGGAGGCACAATTTCAACAGTTTAATCAATGGCAATCGCATCATTCATTTAAAAACTCTAGCTGTATCAGCAGCGTCATCTATATTGTAGAGTAACTCATTTGTATTGATTAACCATCTTAAATATACCCCTGACACTTAAGTTGCCATAATAATATTTTTTACTTAATGTTTGTTCTTAATGTTATTTTACTTAATGTTGTAATGTTTGTTGATTTAATGTTTGTTCTTTTTTTGTGTGTAAATCTACATCATATACTAATTTAGCTTCCACAATACGTCTATAACGTAAAAAAGTGGAAGATTTTATAATCGTTCTGTCCGTCACCCACTTTCACAGAACGAACCGCAAGTCTCACAAACAAGTGGAATACGTCATTTTGAAGCAAAAAATCAGTTTAGGCTACATTCCAAATTTCAATAAAAAATTTTAATTAGAAGTTTATTTAAAATTTAAATAACTAACAAGAAGTTCTTAAAGAACTAAAATAGCCTACTTTCCTGTTACTTAAATACTTACTAAAATTCTTATCTTGAAAAAACTAGGTTCGCAACAGTAATTGACATCAACAACAGTTTTTCCACATTAAATTTAAAATAAATTTCACTAAACGCAGCATCTAACTAAACACAGCTTTATTTGCAGTTATAAATAATATTTAATTTTTCGTAGAACAAAAACCAAAAAACTACTCCTCAATAAACATTTACTTGCTAAATTCGGCTAGTTTCATTTATTTTATTTCGAAAATTTAATAATTATAACTTAAATCGTTTGCAAAAATTTATATTTCAAAGAATAAATATGTAATATTCCTCGCTTTTAAATAGAATGAAAACAATTCGTAGTGAAATTTATATTTGACGTCATCTTAAATTGACCGATGTCTCAAAAAAAAAAAAAAAAATTTTTAATTTATTGTCGAAAAGAATTAAAGTTTCTCAAGCAATTGTTGCGATGGCAATGGTGATTTCATTCTAATAATAAATTTTGAAGTTTTTTAAATAATTGAAGTACTTAGAATTCGAATTCTTTTCTGAAATTTTCAATATATTCTCATTTGGATACGCTGAATTTTTTGACGTATATCACTTGTCCGTAGCATTTGTAGTTAAATTCAGCGATTTAAATGACTCGAAATTGAATTTCAATGCTAATTCAATGGGAAATTCGTTGACAAATAGTAGATTTATGTCCGTCCGATCGTACAGACAGACGGACAAAAAGTATGAAAGTCGGGTCTCTGAGGTCATAGCTTTCTAACAAAAAAAGAATTTTTAAGATCGGATGGATAGAACCGATTTTGGAAGGGGGGTACGGACAGACAGACGGACGGACATTGACCGCATGTCAATACCTATTTTTTTTATTTTAATTCTTCGAATTAAAAAAAAATAGGAAAGTAGGCTAAAAATGGCTGCCTATGCTTTTTAAACGAGCATTAAATTTTGAAGTTTTTTAAATAATGGAAGTACTTCGAATTATTTTCTGAAATTTTCAATGTATTCTAGTTTCGATGCGCTGAATTTTTTTTGACGTATCTCACTTGTCCGTAGCATTTGTAGTTAAATTCAGCGATTTAAATGACTCGAAATTGATTAATTGAATTTCAATGCTAATTCAATGGGAAATTCGTCGTCAAATAGTAGATTTATGTCCGTCCTATCGTACAGACAGATGGACAAAAAGTATGAAAGTTGGGTGTCTGAGGTTATACCTTTCTAATAAAAAAAATTTTAAGATCGGATTGCTAGAACTGATTTTGGAAGGGGGGTACAGACTGACGGACGGACATCGACCGCATGTCAATACCTACTTTTTCATTTTTTTTTAATTCTTCGAATTTAAAAAAAAAGAAAATTAGGCTAAAAATTAAATCTACATTGAAATTTCATGCGAATTCAATTTTAGCTTCCACACTACGTTTATAACGTAAAAAGTGGAAGGTTTTATAATCGTTCTGTCTGTCTGGCCGTCCGTCTGTCTGTCCGTCATCCACTTTCAGAGAACGAACCGAAAGTCTCACAAACAAGTGGGATACGTCATTTTAAAGCAAAAAATCAGTTTAGGCTACGTTCCAAATTTCATTAAAAAATTTTAATTAAAAGTTCATTTAAAATTTAAATAACTAAAAATTTAATCTGCATTGAAATAACATGCGAATTCCATTTTCATTCAATATTTTCGCTGTTGCCATGACATCAAAAGTACGAGAAACTTTATTCAAAATAAAAATAAAATTCTTGAAAAAAAAATATTTATTTTTGTGTAATAATTCAATTTGGATTGTTGTAATAGCACAATAAAGTTATTTTGATGGTTCGTTATATTTTGGGAAGAAAGATGCATAAAAAATTCGAAATTTGCATAAAAAATATGCAAATTTTCGCTTTTATTTTTAAAGCAACAATTTTACTAATTTATTTTTCGAAATGTAAACTTGTGACTGCAAAAAGATATTTATTAAAAAAAATTCATCACTATTCTTTTAAGTTCAAAAAAATTTGCAAACGAGAAAGATTAATTATCAAATCTGCAAAGGAAGATTAAAGAACATTATTAGTTTTTGCTTATAAAAGTTCAAATTAGACCTAGCCAAAGGCCCTGTTTGGAGAATTTCTTTTTGAGGTGTTAGTGTGTTTCCTGTTGAGCGTAAAATGTTGTGTGGTAGCGGTGTAAGTGACAGATTCTGTAACAAACCAACTTGTTTATTCAATATTTTCACTGTTGCCATGACATTAAACGTACGAGAAACTTTATTTAAAACTAGCTAACATATAACCAAGGCTAACATATAACCAACCTTTATACCCGACGTTGCACGGGTAGAGGTGAAAAATAAGTTAATACTCAATTTAATCATTTTTTTTCTTTCACTTGTGTTACATTAGATATAAAGATTACCCAGAATTTTCCATTTAATTACCCATCCTGGATATATTAATGATTAATATTAATTTTAAAAAAAATACCTTTGAAAAGAATCTCAAATTAAAGAGAATACATATTTAAGTAAAAAAATAATCAGTAAAGAATTAAAAATAAGCTACTCCAGCAAACAGCAAACGATTTGCATTTTTTATAAGTTTATTTATTTTTTAATAAGCTTATGTTGCTGATACCATTCGTTATTAAAGTACAAAATCCCACTACTTATATTACATTAAAAATTCAAAATTTAAAAAAATGCTTTAAAATTAACAGATAATCGTCATAGTAATTTCCCGAATTAAAACATTTTAGCTCATTTGGCGAGGAAAATATATAGCTTCCATTACACCCATTCAGCTCTGGCGCAAAGACCATCGCACAACCAACCAGCTATTAAAAAAATGCTCTTTTGCACGTTCTTTGTAATAATTTGGCGAGTTTAGCAAAGTAATTGGCGAAAAAAGGAAGACATGAAACCCTAATATGCATCTGTAGTGCAACGGTCTTCAAAAACTACATAGTTCAGTAAAAGCTTAACTATGCTTTTAAAAAATTCATAATAGAATGGCGACTGGTAGGATTACGTAACTTGAAACATATCCAACTATGTTTTCAAATTATTAATTTTGTTTCTGAAGGCAATGAACAAATATTAAATACATTAAACATTTTCAATTTCAATTGTTTTCTAAAAAGTTTTATTTAAATTTTTCTGCCTGATGGCATCACGAAAGAGAAAAAATGATCGTATTTGAGTGAAAGTGGTGTATTTTTTCCCTTAAAACGTTCGAAAGCGATAGAAGGAATGGTCCGATTCCAAAAATTCTTAGCCTATGTTTGTTGTGGTGATGAGATGAATTTTTGTGCCAAATTTCGTGACGATCTGTTGCGTGCTTCTTAAGTTTTTGCGTCCTATACAAACAGACAGACAAACAGAAGTCGCCTTTTATGTATATAGATAAAAATAAAATTCTTGAAAAAATTATTTATTTTTGTGTAATAATTCAATTTGGATTGTTGTAATAGCACAATTAAGTTATTTTGATGGTTCGTTATATTTTTGGGAAGAAGGATGCATAAAAAAATGTGAAAATTTTCGCTTTTATTTTTAAAGCAACAATTTTACAAATTTATTTTTCGAAATGTAAACTTGTGACCGCAAAAAGATATTTATTAAAAAAATTCTTCACTATTCTTCTAAGTTCAAAAAAATTAGCAAACGATAAAGATTAATTATCAAATCTGCAAAGGAAGGTTAAAGAAAATTATTAGTTTTTGCTTATAAAAGTTTGAATTAGAACTAGCCAAAGGCCCTGTTTGGCGAATTTCTTTTTGAGGTGTTAGTGTGTCTCCTGTTGAGCGTAAAATTTTGTGTGGAAGCGGTGTAAGTGACAGATTCTGTAACAAACCAACTCTTGCTTTAATTAATCTTAAGTAAACTAATGAAGGTATTTAAAGTAATTAGCGCCCGATTTAATTACTATAACTGATGCATTTATTAACCGGATTAATACTATTCAAATTATTCGTGGCTCAATGCAATAAGGGCGCGTAAGTTGACGCGCGTCTCCCGTCTCTGTAGTTCTCCTCTGTGTCGTTCATGCAACCAAACTATTTTTGAAAAATACCGTCTACCATCTTGTCAAAATAATAAGAATTACTCTACAAACTCCATCCATAGAAATATCTTTCCATAAAGTTGCTGTAAAAAAGAATAATACCTTGAACATAAAAGGGTGTTCAAAAATCGATCTTTAACTCATCATGATCACTTTAGTCCTTTCTCGTTGAATACGGTTATAGATATAATTTTTTTTATCCTTTAATGGAAGTCATAAATTTCTTAAAATGATATAAAATGTCCCTTCATGTATACATGACTTCTTTAGAGAAAATCTTTTCAGAGGATTTTTTTAAACATATTTTAGTACCTTAAAGCTTTTCAAAAATATTTTTTCTACGTTAAATTGATCTTTCTAACTGACTGTCGGTAAAAGTATTCAAGTTCAAAAGTTTTTAAGAATGCAAGTGATTATTTATTCAATACCATTTTCTTTCTTCTTTTAGATGAATTGCTTCACGATGTAGTATGTAGTGCAGTAAGAGATTTTGGTAATAAATTTAAATAGAATAACATGGATAAAAAGCATGCGTATTACAAACAGAACCAAAACGTTCATTAAAGGGTATTAAAAACTTAACCTAAACACTTTTTTTAAAAAAATACTTTGAGTGAGGCGATAATAAAAAAAATCAGTGAAACACTTAACAAACTCTCTTGGTTATATGTGAACTTTATAAAACTATAATTTTGCAAAGCTATATATTAATAATTTTAATAGAATGGAATTTTTAGAATAAAAAAATCCTAGGGGTAAATAATTACTAATTATCCTACTTTAAATTTTTAAATTCTTCATGTGCTTTGGTTCGATTATTTCAGTTAACACCTAGGCTTCTATGTGCCCTTGTTTGATGAATTTGAATACCTGAATTAAATCACCTATTGTATCAACTCCTTTTGATACCTTAAAACATTACATCATTTGGGAAAAAATAGTTCTTTTTAGTAGCATTTTGAAAATACAACTTAAATTGCTGTCACCCTGTTCTATAATTGTTGTCAAATGTCAAAATAAAACCTAATAAACATAATTTTAGATTTCAAAATGTGATGCAAAAAAAAACCACGATTGCAATGATTGACTTTACACACATATTTATAAAACCATTTATTATTTTTTTTTTTTTTTTTTTTGGGGGGGGGGGAGGTGACGGGGATCGAGGGGTAGGGGTGGAGTGAAGCCCTTTCCATTCTGAAGTCAAGAATGAGAAAGGGTTGCTTTGACCTCCTGAGCACCCCTCGAGAAATGCCCTTTATCTTCGCACCAAAAATCTCCGTGACTTTTTTCCGGCTGTCACCATAAAATGTGTTTACTGCAGTCAAGTGCAGCCATTACCCTTCGTTTCAAAGAGGCAAACGATCGACTGATATTTATGAATCCTCGGGAGAGGCCCTTGCAAGAAAAGACTCCGCAGCGTGCGTGTGACACAAGTGTTATTGTTATTTATGTCACAAATAAATATTTACATGTCTATACCCTAATAAGCTTTAACAACTGTAACCCATGTATGTTTGGTATTATTTCAATTTTCAAAGACTCCTACTTCTGTCTCATTGATCTGAGTTTTGAAACGGAAGGTGTGGCTTATTTGCATATGAATAAAAAAAAACTTCACCCCATATAATATTGCCGTTGGCAAGAACGCTGCCGCAACTGTAACGATGAATTGAACCATTTATGGTAGGAAATAATCAGTCTTGCGGTACTTTCTTACTGGTTGAAGTTATTGAGTGCTTAGAACAATGGTCCAAGTCACTGTTACATAATAGTACACTCTTAAAAATGAAGAATCAAAAACGACGAAATTTTCCTTAATTTTGATGATTCCTTTACTGGCAAATGCTCCGAGTTTTCGTTTCCTCAAAGTGAGGACATTTGAATCGTCATTTTTATGAGGATTTGAATGTCGTCTAATCTAAGGAAATATTCCGTCATTTTTGAGCATGTGAGTACAACAATGAGATTCAGTTTCCTCAAAATCAAGATACAGAATCGTCAAATCACGATCGTAAAAGTGAGGATTCGCGTTTACTCAAAAGTCACGTGATAGTTTGACGAAACAATCATCAAAATTAACGAAATGGGGCTTGAGGATTCGTGAATCGTCAAAAATGAAAGTTTTATTTCTGAGAGTGTTGACATGTCTTTTATGAACGCAACATGAAACAATTCAAATCTACTATTGCATTATACTTACTATCTCTTGAATCACTGAAATGTATAAAAATGTAATCATTTTTGGTCATTTTATGAGAGCCTTGTCTATTTTAGGAGATATTTGATTCCTGTTACAATTGAACCCAGACCTGTTATAAAACTAAATTATAAGGTGAGCTCATCTTGAATATCGGTTTTCAGTGAGTTTACCAAAGTTGAAGGTAATATCGTATTTGTGTGCGATAAAGCATCATGGAATGTCATGTTTTGCTCAAATCTTCTGAAATAGTGAATAGAACAATTCAATTGTGAAAAATCAAAGGACATCGTTTGAAACCCATCTCGCAAATCAGTCCCTTGGAACAGTGTCGAAGCAACGCCAACACAGGTACTTTTGGACCCCAAGTGGAAACATTTGGCGCGTGTGCCTCGAAAGTGGGCGCCATCAGAAGGCTAAGAAGGAGGTGATGGAATTTTCTTTTAAGTTAGATGTGTTTTTCTTGAATAGGAACACGAATTATTGAGCTGCTTCAATGTGTGGTCCTTTTTGAGTTTAGGTGCCTGAATCTGAGAGGCAGCTAGATATTTTTTTTAGGGGGGGGGGATTTTAACGTAATTGCACTAATTAATGTAATTCTGTTAAAGTGACAAAAAGTTTAATGTAATAAATACAATTAAAATTATAAATAAATGTTATTAACATTCAACTGAAATTATTAATGAATGTAAATAGTACAATTGAAATAATTACTAATGTAATTAATCCAATTATAGTCCAGTAACCAGGTAGTCAAAAGGGGGTGTTTCAGGAAAAAAATACAGAAATTGTTTTCTCAACGGTTTTATATGTTTTCGAGGGTGCTGAATCCGAATATCAACTTTGTTAACAAATTCGGACATGGGAACATTAAAAAAAATTGAAAAAATCCCGAAATTTTACCTCTTTTTTGGTTTTTTTCCTTCTAGCTGGAAAAGTATTAATTTCTCAACAAAAACGTCAATCCAAAAGTTAAAGTACTTTAAACAAGCTAAATAAAAGTCAATTACACTATTTATGTCAGATTAATAGCTTAGTTGCTACAGCGCGCTGAAAATTGGGCAATTCCTCCTGAATGTGAAAAGTCCGAAATTTTCACTTTTAGCACGCAAAATAGTACTGTCGAAATAGAGTTAGGGGTGGAGCTAATTGAAACACAAACTAATCTTGCTGCAAATGGTAGGAAACATGCATCTTTGGAACATAATGAAAATCACAACCCGAACTGTCGCTCAAAATTTGTTTTTTAGCCGCAATCTTGAAATAACGTCAATTTTTTTTTTTTAAAGTTACAATAAACTATAATAAGTCAAGTTTGGTATCAAATTAAAGGAAATTTTACGCTGAAAATGAATATACCATTGGTTTTAAAACCTTAATATTTACAAAGATTATTTTTGAAGGAAATGATGAGAAAACGGGCGAAAAATTTCCGGAAAACGGTAAAAAAATATTGAACAAACTCTCATGAAATGTTCGAAAAGAATTTAGAAAGAATGGCTGAAAGTCAACATGGAACCTGGTTTAAAATCATTTGAAATGCAGTGAAATAACTTATGCAATGAGTTTGTTGACCAGTGTTTTCCGTTAATCTAACTCATGCAATAATGGTGAAAGATTTTGTAGATCTAAACAAGGTAATGCGAACAATGTGCTCCATGTATGTTATTTGGTTTTTCATACCCATCAAATACTATTATAACTTTTCCCATAAATTCTGTTGACATTATACAAGTACTTCCATGTGACATCCCCAAATATTGTACAAGTGTTCCAGAGAAATTAATGCACAGTTATCAAGCACGTAGGAAATACTTTGCTGGGCACAAAGAGTCTATTGAATTTATTATTATTAATGGAATATGATGAGTTTGCAATATATCTGTCCATTTTATTCATTCGACGATTGCTATGGTCTATAAATGAAGTTGGTAACGTTTATATAGCTCGTAATTGAATTTTTCGTACTGTCCTTTACTATCCAAGCAGATGTAACATGTAAGCTCGCATCCTGTATGTTAAAAGACTTGAATTTATTCGATGAGTTTCACCAGAAAGGACAAGTTATTCTACTCCTTTTTCCATAGTTTTATCGTAGCTGCTTAGTACTTTTTCTATTAAGTTCCATCTCTAAAAGGTATGGTAGACTAGTTTATTTTAAATATTGCTTCAAATCATGTCACGTTAGCCTTGTCTGCAATATATATTATTCCATTAACGAAATTCTACGAAGCACTTGAAAAATCAGTGGATGGATTGCCCACACACATTGCGGTCTAAATGTATTACCTTGTTAAGATCTACAAAATCTTTCGTCCTTCTTGCTTGAGTTAGATTAACGAAAACACTGGTCAGCAAACTCATTGCATAAGTTATTTCACTGCATTTCGAATGATTTAAAACCAGGTTCCATGTTGACTTAGTTATTCTTTCTCAATTATTTTGATACATTTTATGAGGGTTTGCTCATTATTGCTTATTATTGGGGACTCCATGTTTTTTATTCACTGAAACATGGCTCTGGGGTCGCAAACTTTTGTTGTATGTCTCAATAATGACAAGGAGTGCCGTGGCGTACAGTGAAATTTTTCGGCCGTTCTCTCATCGTTTCCTTCTAAAATCATCTTTGCAAATATTTAAGTTTTAAAACTAAGTGTATATTCTTTGTCAGCATAAAATTTCCTTTAATTTGATACCAAACTTGACTTATTATGGTTTATTGTAAATTTTAAAAAAAATTGATGTTTTTTTCAAGATTGCGGCTAAAAAACTTGTTTTGAGCGACAGTTCGGGTTGTGATTTTTAGTATGTTCATTAGAAGCATGTTTCCTACCATTTGCAGCAAGATTAGTTTGTGTTCCAATTAATTGCACCCCTAACTCTATTTCGACAGTACTATTTTGCGTGCCGAAAGTGAAAATTTCGGACTTTTCCCATTCAGGAGGAATTTGCCCGATTTTCAGCGCGTTGTAGCAGCTAAACTATTAATCTGACATAAAAAGTGTAATTGACTTTTATTTAGCTTGTTTAAAGTACTTTAACTTTTGTATTGATTTTTTTGTTGAGAAATTAATACTTTTCCTGCTAGAAGGAAAAAACCAAAAAAAGGGGTAAAATTTCGGGATTTTTTCCATTTTTTTTAATGTTCCCATGCCCGAATTTGTTAACAAAGTTGATATTCGGATTCAGCACCCTCGAAAACATATAAAACAGTTGAGAAAACAATTTCTGTATTTTTTTTCCTGAAAAAACTACCTGGTTACTGGACTATTAATCAATATTTATCTATATTATTACACTAATTAAGATAAGATATGCTAATAATTGCGATCGGGAAAAGCTTGAGCAAATTTACATGCTATCTTTGCTGTGTAAGTTTTGATAAAAGCCTTCTTCAACTGATTTTGTTTAGAAGAACGGAATCGGTAACGTGTAATTTTTTCAATAAAAACTCTAGATTTTAATGTGTTCATAAAGTTTCTTACAAAAAATGATTCTTAACTTCAGGCAAAGGCGGCTCAGTATTATATATGTTAGGTAAATTTTTAGTCAGTCAGTATATATAGTTTCATTTTAGACACATGACTTAGAGTGTTGATATTTTAAGCTACGGTTTCATCTTTATATCCGTGCTTAAAGCCTACATGACAACAAATAATATAATAATGATGGAACGGTAAAATTTATTTAGAATTTAAGGGGACTTAAAAAATTACATCACCCGCACAGGGGTGAAGGGGGTTATGCACCATTGTAACGGGTAGTAACTGAACATTTCATTTTTGCAGAACAAAATCTCTTTTACATAAAGTAAAGATTTTGAGAAAAAAAATCTGTGGTCTTTTTTCAATTTTTCTATCCTAAGAAATACTTAATTTCAGATAAATGATGGTCGATGGATTAATTTTACAAACCTCTCATAACAGTCTACAGAACACCGATGAATCGGGATACTTGCTCCAAACAATAAAGGAGCACTTTGCGCACTTTTGTTAACCTTTTCAGCTCCAATTTTTCATTTTGTATTTTAAAAATCAAAAATTTTTTAAATAGATTTCTTTTGCATCCGTAATGAAATTGTAAAAAATAGGAAAAAATCCCAATTTTTAAACTTAAATTTAAGGGGGGGGGGGGGGAATTGGAATCGTAATACTTCTGATTAAATTATAACAATTATTTTTTCAAAACTATTTGTTCAAAAAAAAAGTTAAAATCAATTTTCAAATTCTTGTGGGGGTGGGGGGTAGGCGGCAGCAACGTGACGTAATTTTGGTATGTCAAACGTGGCGCAGCTTGACGGAGGGAAATAGGCGGAGTCGGAAAAAGCCAAATTTTTTAGTGACGTAATTTATGTAAGTCCCCCAAAGCTTCAAATTGGATATGTATTACTAGACGATTTTAAATACTCTTTTCTAAAAGTATATCGGATAAAATGAAGGATCCGTCAGGCTTGCTTGGGGAAAAAACGATTTGGGTTTTCCGTCAATCTAGCCAACTGATCGGAATATCATCTTCAATAAAAATTCTATTTCTTCCAATATGATAAGCATAAACGACCACTTCGTTCTTTATGTTATACCAATGATGTTTGTTCTTTGATCATTGTTGGTTTGATTTGAATATCTAGAAGTATGTGCATCAAAAGTACCCAGATACTTTTGGCTACCAATGGAAGGAGAAACGCGAAAATGTTTTGGGAAAACTTTTTCTACTTTCAATCGTCTCCGTGACGTGACCTTAAGAGGACTCCACTTGGACGCTCCAAGTCAGCCTTCTAGATTTGCCGAAATCCAGGTGGACCACAATCTGCACTTTATCGCCTTTCGCTGTCATGAATACGATTGATCTTGCCCATTCAAACAAAATGGCCCCCCACTGTGACCACATGTCCCCCCCCCCCACTATGCCTAGCCCCCACTATGTCTAGAGGGCTGATCAGGGTACAGTGAAACGGGCCTTTTGGTGGTTTTAGATGGGTTTCTGGTGTTGCGTTTTATGTTGTGCTCGGCCGTTGCCTCGATAAAAATTCTGTGTCTATTGTTTATTTAAACGAAAATTTTGCTCTCTTCCTTTTTTTTCTTCTTAATTATCATTTTAGAATTAATAGTTATATTTATTTAAATTGAGTTTAAAAAAAAATGAAGTTATAAAGGTTATTCTAAAGCAAAAAAAATATATATATATTCTAAGGGGGCGTTGTATTATAGTTGATTATCAAGCTATAGACATTTTAAATTTCATTTGAAAATTCGTGCATAAAAGTTTATTTTATCATTAAAAAAGCCTTTCACATATTCATGAAACTAATTACTTACTACTATTAACTAGTATTAAACTTTAGGTAATTTAAATATTGCAATGAGGTCGAAAATCCGAAATAGATATTTTGTGTTTTCGACGCGTGTTGGAGAAAGCCGATTCCAAAATGTGGTTTTTAACTTTGGGTCCGTCTGTCCTCAGTCATTCTGTGTGTCTGAAACTCGAACTAAAGGAGACCCAAATTTAAAATTTGGTACACGAAATCCTATCACCTGTTGGATGTCATAATTATCAATGTTTATTAAAATTGAGTTTAAAAAGACAACAACAACCAGGAAGTTGGTTATTCTGAAACAAAAGAAAAATGGTTCTATAGGGGCCATTATACCTACTTTTGTTGGAGTAAAATGTGTTGGATGCTTAGATATTACTAAGGACTAATACTCAAATGTTGAATTAACTGTCATGAAAATCTTTTAATCTAATTTCTATAATAAATATACATTGAATCTCGGAAATAAAAGCACAGGAAAAAAAATATGGAAATAAAGAGCAATAAAAGCAACGGATAAAAAGCACGCGGAAAAAAAAAATAAAAAGCATTACTTTTGAGAAACTCATTTTTTGTTTTTGTTTTTATGAAGTTATAATGTTAAAAGAAAGATTCCCGTGCGTCACAACTAGCCATTTCTTCCATTGGTCTTTTTAATTATGCTTTTTTTGGTGTAGTAGGCGCTGAAGATAATGCTTTTTTACTTTTAAATATTTTTCTTCTACATTAATTTAGCAAACTATATGTTTTTTCCAACTATTATCCTGTTATTCCTTCTGCTCTATACTAACCATTATTCGAATGTAAAATTCTTAAAAATATACGGGTTTAATTAGTTATTAATTAATTTCTTGTTTTAAGACGTTTGTTACTTGTACACAAAACAAATTAATTTTAAACACAAAAATTAATCAATTTAAATTAAAGAACGTAAAACATTTCATCTTCTCCGAATTATAGAAAAAAAAATTTAAATCTTTCAAACAAACAGTTTGTACTTGCTATTGAAATATTAAAACTACGTCAAGTAAAAACGTTATATCAATCAAATACATTTTTATAACAACGTGCAAAAAAGTTCACTTTTTTATATCATATTCTTTCAGAAATTGTTGCGAAAATGACACTTTACGTGCTTACGTCGCAGACAGTGCCGAAAGTGGGACTTTCGGCACTAGTGCGGTTAAGTAAATAAGAGTATCTGATTGGTAGAAAAACAGAATGATGTCATGAATATCTCCATTGAAACTAAATGGTCATGAAACTCACTTATTTCTATTAGTTCATTACTTTTGCATTTTCTAATATTTCCATGGAAACTACAAGTATTAGAAAAATTATTAAAGGAAATTTAATAAGGCAAAAGAAAGAACACGAATTTCAAGCTTTTGCACGTTATTATAAAAAATATTGTAAGCAAGCACGAGCCAAATAATACTTTATCTCTTGTCATTATTTCACTCGACCAACGGTCGCGTGAAATAAAAGCCACTCGCTTAATAAAGTGATATTTTCGGCACTAGTTGCTTAAATAACTATTAATGCATATTAAATAACTTTCCATTACAACATTTAATAATAAAAAAATATTAAATAAAAATCAATTAACTTAACCCTAAATATTTAATTTATTTTATATGATAGTATAAACCACAAACTCATATCAAGAAGGTTGCAATTTTAAGTATGATGTTTATTATTAATTAATATAAATTATGTTTATTAATTGCCATTAAATTGAGTGTTAAGTAATTACCAGTGTATTTATTTAATAACTAATACGAACGAAGCTATTTCTTTGATGGGAATCTTAATTATAAATTAACTTTAATAATAAATTAAGATATTAATTTGCAGTCAGCATTTTATAAATACGATTTTTTCTAATTTTCATTAATTTCTTCCAATGAAATTTTTGACACCCCCTGTAATTTTATTCTGGATCCGCCCCCGGTTTGGTATATAAATACTACTGTGAAATCCTCCTGTAAACCAAATCAGAGATTATATTAGTCTACCGCCTATAGCCAGCCGCTTATAGCCAGCCGCCGAATGCGTGTCTTCAGAAGTATTTTCGTGATACAGGATCTCCTGCCTAACCCAGTCGAGCTCATTGACAAAATGTAAAAATCTAGGCCCGAGGATTCAAGAAGCTCCCTGACCCCAAACCAGATGTTTCTACTATTATCACCCAACAGCTAATTGACCCCCTGCAGAGGGCAGATACCAGGATCATTAGGCCATTTAGGGTTGCTGTACATGTACTTCCATTTCTGTGTAACTTTTCTTTGAAAATTTCTAAAAAATACAAGTTTTTACATTAAAATTTTTTAAACAGTTTAATTCGATGTGGAAAAGTCTATTCTAAGGCCTAAAGGAAGAATTTTTGCTCTATCTTTATTCGTTAGATAGTTATAATACTATAAAGTTAGAACTTAAAGTAAACTCCATTTTTTACTACTTTCAAAAAATTATTAAAAATACTAAATGTGTGATTTTCACAAAACAAATTGTTAAGAGCCCATCTACTCCTTCCGTTCTTTACAATGACACAAAAAATTAGTAACCTTTTATTAAGATTGTGGTGGAAATCGGCTACCGAATATTCTCCATAGGAATAACATTACGATTTTCAAGATGTGAAATTCCGAAGGGAGTCCTCTTAATAAATTCAACTGCTGTTTTATCAGGTGTAAGTTATACAACACATTCAATGCTAAACTGCTTGTTCCAGTATCTGGGGGTGTAGCTCAGTGGTAGAGCGTTCGCTTTGCATGTGAAAGGCCCGGGGTTCGATCCCCCGCACCTCCAATGACTCTCTTTTTGTTTGTATTGCGTAAGACCTATGAACATTAAATCATATTAACATATTAAAAACAAAACTTGAAATTTCGTAAAAAAAATCTTTTGTGACACATAAAAGTAGAATACTTTTACCATCTCTTTAGTTGTTTACTTTTTGATTTTAAAGCCCATATAAGAAGCAACAATAAATAAAATAATAATTTTTTACTCATTTTAAATTAAACAAGTTGGTTTGTTACAGAATACGTTACTTACACCGCTTCCACACAACATTTTACAACATTTTTTTATTTATTAAACTTTTTTTACAACTTAATGTTTTTTGTCTTTGCACAATTCTTTCTTTCGAGTTATCCGCTGTTGCGAATCTAGTTTTAACTGTCAAATTACGATTCAATCTTTTCTACTGTTTACTTAGATCTTGTACCGAGCATGCTGCGAGAAAAAAAAAATTGCTTATATCATTTAAACTGTGTTGCGTTTGCAAGCGATCGAAAACTTTTTTCCCCACAAAGAGATGATCGGAAACTTTTTTCCTTCGCGATACAATGTATTTTCTCGTGGAAATTGTTAATAAAATTTTATTTTCTGTTTATATTTCATATTCCTTGACTAATTTATTTATATTTCACAAAAAAACCATCAAATGTTTGAAAAAAAATATTGAAATTGGAAAAAAATGACGACTCTTGTGAACGTATCATAGGCACTGCTCTCGGTGATCGGATACTTTTTATAAGGGGTTGTATTATAACAATCCAAATTAAATTATATCGCAAATATATATGTATATTTTTTAAAGAATTTTATTTTTGTTTTAAATAAAGTTTATCGTACGTTTGATGTAATGGCAACAGTGAAAATATTGAATAAAAATTTAATTTGCAAGGTATTTCAATGTAGATTAAATTTTTAGTTATTTAATTTTTGAATAAATTTCGATTTAAATATTTTAAAGGAAATTTGGAATGTAGCCTAAGCTGATTTTTTGCTTCAAAATGACGTATCTCACTTGTTTGTGAGACTTGCGATTCGTCGTTCTGTGAAAGTGGGTGACAGACGGACGGACGGACTGCACGATTATAAAACCTTCCACTTTTTACGTTATAAACTTAGTGTGGAAGCTAAAATCCAGAAGTATAGAAACTGCGCAACACTAACCATAAATCACTTTTTTTACAAGCACATTGTATTTAGTGCTTGATAGTTAAGGAATCCAGTCTTAATTGTATACACGTATTTCAAAATAGTTTGAATAAAAATGTTTTTAATTCTTGCCATGTATCATGGGGGTCGAAAATCCACAAAAGAGATTTTGTGTTTTCTACAGGACTTCTATTTTCTACTCCTTTGGAGTATGCTGATTCCGAAAAGGTTTTTTTTTTATTTGTAAAATGGTATGTCTGTGTGAAACCCCTCTATAGCCGGAACTAAAAGAGATAGGACTTCAAATGCGATACATGAGTTTGGTTGCTAGTAAGACGGTGAATCGAACCCTAGTTTCTAGTGCCTGTCGGACGCAATAAGGTTTTCGAGAAAGCTGCACTTGGACGAGAGACGAGAGGTAGATTATATAGAACTTTTTTGTTTTTGTTTTGAAGGTATTGTTGGTAAACAGAGAGAGACACAGACTGCAAATGCGGTACAAATATTTGTTTGGTTTTGGTTTGGTTTATTTTAATTATGTTTCATTATTTTAAACATTAATACTTAATTGCGAACCATTTAAGCTAGCGTGTTTAGTTATGCTACCATTGAACCATCAATTTAAGCTCGGCTCTTTTTTTTCTTAAAGCGTAAATCAGATTAAAAATAATCAATAAATCACATTCTTCCAACTCATTTTATTAAAAAACGCTATTTTTGCGTTATGTATTTACAAACACAATGTACACATTTATACTCAGAAGATAACAAAGCTAAAATGTTGGATTTGATGGTGTATAGTCGAATTTCTGAATATAAAAATTATAGTTCATAAAGAACACACATATGCTCTTGCAATTTTTTTTCTATATTAATACATTTGAATTGTGTGTGTGCGTGAGAAATGTTTTTCCATGTACTTCTGCACTATCGTAAGAGAAAAAAATTTGTTAGAACACAGATTTGTTAGAACAAAATATTTCTGTTATTTTAATGGAAAAAAAAATATGTTCCCTAAAACTAATGATTTTTACTTTAAAAATACATCTCCATTTGTCAAAAGACATCTTTTCTAATTAAAAAAGATAACATTGGTAACCACTGGTGCAGATTGCACCTTCGAGAAGAGAATATTTAAATTTTGTGATTGAAAAAGAATATTTGAAATCCACAAACATCGCCGCGATAGGAGAGTGGACGCAGCGTGTGTCTCTTGTGCAGGAGAGATTGGACATTTTAGAAAAATTAGAAGTTTTCTGAACATAACAAGGAATTTTTTCTTTTGGGAGCAGTGTGAATGTTAGCACATTTGCCAAAAATCTCAATGTCAGGTAAAATAATTTTTTTTTTAATTCCGGTGTAGATAAATTGTTATTCTGAAAATAATTTTACGAAAAATATTTTTAAAATAATATTTCACTCAAATTAACAGAGTGAAGAAGACCAATACGTAATTTTTTTAAAAAAAAATGATCGACTCTTTCCTGAAAAAAAAAAGGGGCTCTTGGAGAATTGCTATTTTTAAATCATTACCATGTGTAAGTATTTTTCCTTTTTCAATTAATTAACTATTTACAATCCACTCCGGCATTTTATTTTTTTAACCATTACCCCAGCAAAAGATTTAAATACCCATTCAAACATGGACATAAATAAAACTCCGGCGCATCAAATTCCCTGCTCTGTCAAACTTTAAATGGTTATATCAAAATTCCTCTCTATTTTCATTTGTTAATCTTAAAATCAAATTTGAATAAATAAATAACTAAATCTTATACTATAATACGAGGAATTGGCGAAAAGTCGAAAATCGCCCCAGAATTAATAAACTCCGGTAAACTTGGGGGTCGGGGTTTTTTGGCCACGACCGACGAATCGATTGGCACCGGTTTTGAAGCACTACGGCCAAGCAGTTCGGAGTTACAGATAGGATATTTTCAAACTTCATTAGTTCACCATAATGGCTACTTTCCTGATGCCATTTGCTAAAAAATTAAATAAAACTTTCAACGAGAATAAATAAAATTGAAAATGTTTATTTAATTGTGTTGCCATTACCCTTCAGAAACATGGATGTAGTATATTAATGGATGTACTACTGAATGTTAAGAAAACGCGGCCGTTGCAACCGCTCAGAGGACAACTATTAGGCTTCCTTTCTAATTTGGCGCTTTTACTTGGCTCCAATTCTTCCAGCGATTTCATCGATCTATAAATGTTAATGGAGAGACCAAAATACTTATGTCCATTTTTCACTTTTCAGTTATGATTTCAGTTTCAGCTATGAAAACAGAAATTAAAATTACTAGAGAAATTAAAAATAATGAAATTAATTAAAATAATAACTTTCGAGCAGTCTATAAGAGATTTAAACACAAGAAAATTGGTACGTTGTGCATCATTTTTTGTTCTATGAAAGGAAATAAAAGTTTTTACGAAAAAAAAACCCTTTTGAAATTCGATCATTTGCAAGAAATTTTGTCTGATAGAATGAAACTTTTTAAAAAAGTAAACATTTATTCGAAAATATATTATACTAAATTTAAAGTTTATGAAAAAGGCGAAATTTATTATCGTTAAAGAAGTTAGTAACATGTTCATTACCATAAAAATCTCAATTTTTCAAAACTATTTAACTAATTAGTACATACAACGATGATATTATATTCATATATTCTGTTCATTGGCGATTTTTGGGGATCTTGAAAATTTAACGTATGGTTGCTATACCTATCGAGTTGAATGAAGTATGAAATGGAATGTTTACCACATTTCGACATTTTCGTTGCTTTTCAACGAAATGCCAATCTCCGAATCGAGACTGTCCATTATATCATAGCTGTTCATTTTTAAGAAACTAAACAAAGTTAGCGAAATGAACAAATTTTCAAAGGCATGTATTGTTTTGATAAATCGCAATTGAAAATTTAAATCTTCGAGTTAGCTTCGATACCTGTTTTCTCCGAGCAGAGCTCGGTCACCCGCTGGTGAAACAAACTTGCGTTTACGTTTCTCTTGTATGGGGTTAAATGTTCATTTAAATCTTTATATTATAAACCAGAAAGCTAGCTAATATTATTATCGCGAAACCAGAGATTACTGTTTTGACTGCCATGGAAATCAAACACAACGGAAACGGTTCTCGTATTAAGTCGATCAGGTTGACTTAAAATTATTAAGAACTTTTGAATGGACGAACGCAGAGGCGATTGAAATGTTGACAATTACAATATTCACTTACTATTGTATCATCTTTCAATATTTACACTCATAAAATGTTGCATTTTTTAACACTGATATTTTAAAATTTATAAAACAATGCATTTTTGAATATGAAAATGCTACAGTGACTTTTAAGAAATATTTTTAAATCAATTGCTTTCATTTCACTTTTTTAACTCCTTCATTCCACTTGTAACACACTTTTCACCTACAATTTGAAAGAGTTTCGTTTTGACGTGAAACAAGTAAGCCATTGCTCAAATAAATAGTCATCAAATATTTATCAGCATTAAAGTCATTTACGAATATCAAAGGTTCACCGACTTTTCTTGCACTTGCCATTAAACACTGACAGAAAACTTTCCCGGAATCGTCTATTCATGAAACAATAAGTGACCGGATTACAGCAGGACGACGTGTAGGCCAGCAGCTGCAAGAAGGAGACGCCGCTGTACCCGATCCCGGAGTAGACTACGTCCGCATTAAACAGGGAAATGGTGTTGATGGCGTAGAGTGGGCTCCAGCATATGAAGAACTCGAGCACGACCACGAACAACATCTGGACGATGCGTTTTTTCTGGACGATCCCGTGCTCGCTGTTGTTCTTGCGGATGGCAGGTGGTGCGGACACCGAGGTGCCCGAAGTCACGGTGGAGGAGAGAGTGGAGGCGGCGCCGCGGTTCAGGTCGGGAAAACTGTTCCAGCAAGAGCGGACTTTTCGGCCTGAAAAAGTGACATGTAACTGAACTTTAGTTCGCCAATTCCAAATAGATTTACAATTTAATGAATATATTTAAAATCACGTGTACTTAAAATGTATTTAATTAATTATTCTATTACTACAAAAGCAATATTAAGTTTTATTTCCGAAATTTTTCTGATTAGCATTTGCTTACGAATTTCTACGCATAAATCCCAATCGAACTGTAGTGGGAATGTAGAATTAGAGATGTTTGATTATCTCACATTTACAAAGGAATAAAATACTATATTTAAAATTTTTGTTGCTAACCAACTAAGATTAAGTGCATATTCGCATTATTTTTTATAGAGAGTATGATAGAATTTTGTTTGAAAGTTTATAAATATCAGCATAAAAAAACCTTAAAATTATAACAACTAGAGCCCTAATTTATTTTCTGGTGATCTAGTTTTCAACTGTGGCCGACTTTACCTGATGGATCTGTTTCATCCGTTGATATTAGCATGGCTTGCCGTAATGTTCTAATGATGAGGGCATAAGTAACACTCATCAGAATGAGTGGTAGAACAAGAAGAAAAACATCCAAAAATATGTTGAATCCTTGTTCTGCGCTGAGGCTTGGCCAGCTTTCTCTGCATTTCTGTTTTTCTAAAATTAAAGTATAGGTATACATTACATTGTAGCACGTGAAGAAGCACTGCACTTTTAAATCAAGCCCTTCTATAATTTTTCATAAATGTTTACACACAAGGGCTTGTTTTAGGATATAAAACCAACTGCTCTAGAAATATAAACAAAGTAATGTGCAGAAAAACTTTTTTAACATTCTTTAAATCTTATAAAACTGGTTTTTACGGGCTAGAAGCCTAGAATGCTACCCGAATTACAAATGGCTCGAGTTCAAGATCAAAATACTTTTTTTTTTTAAATTTACAATACTAAAGCCTACAATATTGAGTGCTGGAGACTATCTGCAATTCAAACTTAAAATTAATGTTCCCTCAAAATTATAATATTCTTTTCTTAATTTTAAGCTAACTTCTAGTCCGATTGTAAGAATTAAAAAATAACACTTTCAGTGGCTTAAGGGTCTTGTATGGTAATAGATTTCTATACAATTCCAATGGGGAAACCCCTGTTTTAAAATAAAGTATACGACATATACTCATGAAAACTTACCCACCCAGCCAAAAAATTCTGCAGAATTGCTTCAAAAAAATTTCGATCTTGCAGTCATCTTTAAGAAATCTGCAGTTTTTTTTAATCAAAAGAAAATTGAAGTATATCGAACGGGGATTATGCAGTTTTTCTGTAGCAATTGTGCAGCAAATCTAAAGTCATTTTTAATGCTTCAGAAAAACTGCAGTTATTTTGAAGCAATAGAAAAATGAAGCCTGACTATGGATATATCTGCAGTTTTTTATGCAGCAATTCTACAGCCATTCTGAAGTCATTTAGTCACTTTAATAAAACTGCAGATATTTTGAAGCAATAGAAATGTGAAGTCTGGCCACGGTTGTATCTACAACTTTTCTGTAGAAATTTTGCAACCATTCTGAAGTCATTTCGGCACTTCTCAACTGCAAAATTCTGCGGAATTGCTTCACAAAAAAACTTTAAAAAAACTTAACAAATTCTGAAGGGATTTGAAACACTTAGTCTGCAGAATTGCTTCAAGAAAACTGCAGCTACTTTGAAGCAATATAAATGTAAAAGTTGACCACAGGTGTATCTGCAGTTTTTTTGCAGCAATTCTACAACCATTCTAAAGTCATTTCGGCACTTTTAAAAAAAACTAGTTATTTTGAAGCAACAGACGAGCGAGAATATTTTATACTAAAATATAGTGTGCTCATATATTTACAGAACTAACTTCATAACAAGTTTCGGTGGCACAGTCGTTAGAGCATTAGCCAGCTGCCCAAATCCCATCAGATCAGATCCCGCGCTCCTACTTCCCAACATGGTCAGAAAAACAGCCCACTCGTTCGATAATTTATTTCTTTATAATATTTATTTTAATTACATTTCGCTAGATGGTGCCACGTTTTCTTAAAAAAAAGGCCAATTTATTCTGCAAAACTGTTTTACGGAAACTTAAAAAAACTGCAGTTTTCTTGAAGCAATTCTGCAGACTAAGTGTTTCAAATCCCTTCAGAATTTGTGAAGTTTTTTTGAAGTTTTTTTTTAAAGTTTTTTTGTGAAGCAATTCTGCAGAATTTTTTGGCTGGGCAAAAATACAGAAGAAAGTTATTTTGCCATTTAAATAATTGACAAGTATAATTTTAAAGATATTAATAAGTTAAAATTAAAACAAAAAACTTCTTTATATATTTGCATGGCGTTAGTCCTGCCATCTGTAGTTAGTGGATAATAACTAGAATTTGTTTTATTATAACTAATTAATATCTTTAAAAATATACTTATTAATTATTTGAATGGCAAACCAGCTTTCTTGTGTATTTTTGGGTACGTTTTATTGACTGTATGTCGCATACTTTATTTTGAGCACAGGGGTTTCCCCATTGGAATTGTATCGAGATATCCGCACCTGTCCCTTTGATCTCCTGCAGTTGGCTGAGCACGAGAATGGGCAGCATGCACAGCAGGGATCCGACCCACACCGCGGTGATCATCCTGTATGCGTGGGACAGGGTCTGCCACCTCCTCGACTCGAGCGGGTGGCAGATGGCGAAGTAGCGCTCCACCGACATGGACACCAGGGTCCACGCACTCACGCTCACGCTCACGGCTGCCCAAACAAAATTAAAGAACACAGCTTCAGTACCAATATACAGTGGTGGCAAAAAGTGTGGACACATTTTGAAAGTTTCATATTTTTGAACTTTGTGTGATTACAGAATATATTAATTGTATATCAAATAAACAATTGTATATCATATTAAAAGTAATTTCATCTTTATGAGGACCACTGTGTGCAGATCGCTGAAGCCGTCTATGAGACCTTTGGTCCCATATAATCTATATCCATGGACACACCATCATCATCATCAAAGTAATTTCATGTAGAATTAAAAATAAATACAGTATTACAATATATGTTTTACGAATAAGTTATGCAACTAATAGTATGATCTGTCTTAGTTTTGCAAGTCATTAAACCACCAACTTGTATTGCAATTTCAGCATAAGAGAATCCATTGATTGTGCTTGCTTGTTCAACTAAAATGCGCATAACTTTATTTGTAATAAAAATACTTTAATTCTATTTTTTTAGTGAAATTCTACATTAAATTACCTTCAATTTAATATTTAAATGTTTGTATTTAAGCAAAATTTAATAGATGCAAGAACACAATTAACAGTTGAAACACATGAAACTTTCAAAAAGTGTCCACACTTTTGGCCACCACTGTATAAGACAAGAAATGTCATTCATTACTTTTGTCTTTTCTATATTATTCGGTTTGTCGGTTTTTATATTATTTGGTATTTGTTTCTGTTATGTGGTTCACCACACGAGCAACCTCCTCAACCGTCCAGATGGTGCTGATTTACCACTGCGTTCCTACCAGTATTCTAGATAACAATGAAATCAGTAGTAGAAAAGTCGAAGGAACTCATCTGTACCTTGGGGATCCTTTTGGTAGACCGTGGGTTACTGAGGCAGCATACACTTAATTTTTTGAAAATTGTTGGTGAAATAGTTCTTAAAGCTTCTTGCTTATGATCTTAGAAACTTATTTACCCGTTATTTCATTTATTTTATTGGTTTATTAAAACTTAATTAGATATTTTACTCCATAATAGTTCAAACCCTCAATCCTATTAGGGACTGATCCTTAAGTACAACGACTTCATAATATCAACTAAAATTATAAAGGCTTTAATGAGCCCCTTAAAACTTCTTAAAAATTACATAATAATAACGGAATATCTTATCCTTCCATTCTTTTTTGACGGTTTTTCCATAGTTCAATCTCTTTTTTACGTCAAAGCAACTGTTCTTCCCTCTTTCTATGTTTCGATGGTTTCAGACACTGATATGACAAACTATTGAAAATCTAACCAATTATTATTCAGAGTCAGGTAGGTTTTTCATTTTCTTTTGTAAGCATAGTAAATGTTTTAAAAACATAATGGAATAATTTAAACATTCTATTTTAATTCTGATAATATTTACGGGACGAAATACAGATAATGGAGGCTGTCAGTAAAATATTAATTATTCACATTCTAAATGTTATACAATGAGGATCAAAAGCGACATAACTCAACAATTTTCGAAACTTTGTACTGCTAGAAAGACAAGAAGCTTTACTGGTAGAGAGAAAAAAATTACTCTATAACGAAGAAATTTAAATTTGGCCCTAAAATATAGTAAAACAAATGCATTAAGTTCAAAACTCCCACAAGCGAATACTTACCTTGAAAGTATGGAATCAACTTGCATAGGGCACTGCCAAACAGGAACTGCCTGTATATCACTCCAGTCAGTGTGAAGGGCATGCAAAACACGCCAAGTAACAAATCACTGATGGCCAAGTTGAACAGAAACACGTTGGTCACCGTGCGCATGCGCTGGTTCAGCATAAGAGTCACTATCACCAGTGCATTGCCGGACACGGCCAACATGAAAATGAGGCTGTACGGCAAAATTAAGCGCCACGCACCGGTATCAGGGATGTTCACCGCATGTTTTGCTGTTTGGTTTAATTCTTCGTGACTTTCATTGAAAAAGTGCGAAAAGTTTTGCTGGTCCGTTGAGGCTGTCATTTCCACTTCCCTTTGCTTAATACTGATTCGACCTAGAAATGTGAACATGCAATGATAACTAATTGGACCTAGTTTGACCTAGAAATGTGAACATGAATAATGAAACATAACATTTATAAATATAATTTTAAAATAATTAATGCGCAGCAATAAAAAAAATACATGATCATACAACCCAGCCAAAAAATTCCGCAGAATTGCTTAAAAAAATCGATCTTGCAGTCAACTTTAAGAAGTCTGCAGTTTTTTTGAATCAACAGAAAATTGAAGTATATCGAATAGGGATTATGTATTTTTTCTGTAGCAATCGTGCAGCAAATCTATAGTCATTTTTAATGCTTCTGAAAAACTACAGTTATTTTGAAGCAACAGAAAAGTGAAGCCTGACCACAGATGTATCTGCAGTTTTTCTGCAGCAATTCTACAACCATTCTGAAGTCATTTCGGCACTTTAAAAAAACTGCAGTTATTTTGAAGCAACAGACGAGCGAGAAATATTTTCTTACTAAAATATAGTTTGCTCATATATTTACCGAACCAACCCCTTACTAAAATTCTGAGGTATTTTTAAGGTATTTATAAGGTTTCTCTTCATAGGTATTTTGGAGGTATTTCAGAGGTATTGAGTTGAGGTATTTTCAGCTACTAAATGGTGCAGAAAAAAACCTCTGATGTATTAAGAAAAAACCTCTGTTGAAGGTTTCTCGCAAATACATAGAGGTATTATTTAGAAACCTTCAACAGAGGTTTTTTCTTAATACATCAGAGGTTTTTTCCTGCACCATTTAGTAGCTGAAAATACCTCAATCCAATACCTCGAAAATACACCTCTGATGAAAAACCTCGAAGGTTTTCCTAAAATACCTTTTTATAAGGTATTTTAAAGAAACCAAAAAGGTTTTCCAAAATACCCTTCAATGAGGTATTTTAAACAAACCTAAAGGTTTTCTTAAAATACCTTGCAATAGTTGAGGAGTAAAATGTTATTGTCTTGCCCATGGAAATGCCAGTGCCCCGAAGGCGTCTCAGTCGTCTTTTAACACAAGTAAATACAGATACGACCATAGAGACACGTTACATATATGAACAAGACAACAATCGAGGCTTTTACTTACCGGGAATCGAACCGAAGACTACCAAGCTGGGATTCAGACACTCTAACCACTACACTAGACTGAGATGGTTTTGATCATTAGTGTTAGGCATTTAAGGGTTGCATATGTTTTTAAATAAAGTATACGACCTGTACTCACGAAAGCTTACTAAAATATACAGAAGAGAGTTATTTTACCTTTAAAATATCTAATACATTTTAAAGATATTAATTAGTTATGATTAAAACCACTTTTTTAAGTTTTTACTCGTTAGTGCTGCCATCTATAGTTTATTAATAATTACTAAAATTTTGCTTTAATTATAACTAATTATATTTTTTAAATTATACTTTTCAATTATGTAAATGACATTCTTTTGTATTTTTTGTAAGTTTTCGTAGGGTCATCAGAGAGTTGTTTCTTTGTTGTTTCTTAATTTTTAAAAACAGAGCCCAACATTTTCCCATTAGAATAGAAGTTGAATAATTGTAAATTTTTTTATAAAACTTTGTGCTTTCAAACTTTTCTTCTATACTTTTAAGGAACTTTGAAAAGATGTTTTTAGAAAACATATAAATAGCTTAAACAGTTATAAATATATCTTAATAAGAGTATTTGATTGTATCTTAATAAAAATGTTTAAATCTCATGCAAAACTGTTTGATAGCATCCATATTAAATTTTGAGTCATATTCTTTGGTTCCTACTAAAAATGAATAGAAAAATATTAGGACAAACCAAGAGCCCAAGATATTTGTATTTAAAAATAATGAAAAGAAAATGGGAGATACTTTATCTTATAACTTTCACTCTATTGCATTATTAGAGTTGTAAGTATGGATATCGGGGCCATAAAATATGTAACATATTATTTGTATGCATGTGAAATAACTTTTAAAGAGAAATTAATTTGCATTCACATAAAGGTTCTACCAAAATTATGTTTATAAAACTATAGTTTCTAAAAATACATTAATTTAATTTCATAAAAAAATCTTCCCAATGACTTCGATAATAATTTTAAAACAAGTTGGTTTGTTACAGAATCTGTTACTTACACCGCTTCCACACAATATTTACGCTCAACAGGAAACACAGTAACAACACCTTAGAAAGAAATTCGTCAAACAGGGTCTTTCGCTAGTTCCAATTCAAACTTTTATAAGCCAAAATTAATAACTGTCTTTAATCTTCTTTTGAAGATTTGATAATTAATCTTTATCGTTTGCTATTTTTTTTTTGTTCGAAGTTCGAAGAACAATGATGTATTTTTTAAATAAAATATCTTTTTGAAGCCTCAAGTTTACATTTCGAAAAATAAATTAGTAAATGTTGCATTAAAAATAAAAGCGAAACTTTTATATTTTTTCATATTTTTTTATGCAAATTTAGAATATTTATGTATCTTTCTTCATTCATATATAATGGACCTTCAAAGTAACCTTATTGTGCTATTACAACAATCCAAATTGATTATTACACAAAAATAAATATTTTTTCAAGAATTTTTATTTTTTTTAAATAAAGTTTCTCGAACGTTTGATGTCATATGGCAACAGCAACAGTGAATTATTGATTAAAATTGGAATTTGCATGCTATTTCAATGTAGATTAAATTTTTAGTTATTTAAATTTGTCAAAGTATTCACTTGTTTCTGAAAATAGTTTCAAATGACAAAAAGCAAACGCTTCAAAAATTTTCAAAAATTGCACGATTCAAAACATCCACTTTTTTACGTAAAAGTGACGTATCTCACTTGTTTGTGAGACTTGCGGTTCCTTCTGTAAAAGTGGGTGACAGACGGACGGACGGATTGCACGATTATAAAACAAGCACTACGTTATAAAACGTAGTGTGGAAGCTAAAATAGTACGTGTTTCAATACCATAATCCCTACAATAGTTATTTATGCAACAAGTGTGAAAAGTAACAGTTTTTAAAACTAGTAGATTACCTCGCTCGTGAAATAATGACACGTGTTTTAAAAAGTTTACTTTTCGCACGTGGTATATACAATATTTTTTATAATTGTGTGAAAAAAAATCATTGGTCCAAAAATATTTCACGCGCATTACTATCTATAAAAAACTTTTTTTAAAAAAGCAGATATCGATAAATATCTGGATTTTATTAATATTATGAAGTAGAACTTTTAACTTGAAATGTTGGCATCTTATGAAAATAGTGAAAAAAGCTTTTATTCACTGCTTTATTGGGTGACAAAAAGTATTTTTTTCACTGTTTCAAAAAGTCTAACTTTTTGCACGCGTCTGATATTAAAATTATAATGTAAAAGTCTGATTTTTTTCACGCAATTATAAATATATTTTTCAGAATACTTGAATAAAACCTCAAAATACCAGTAGTATTAAAGAGGTATTCCTCTGAATACCTTAAAATACCAAAGGTATTTATTAAAAACTTCGCTAAACTATATAAATACCAAATTATTCCGAGGTTTACAAGTTTTAAAAAATAAAACCTCAAAATACCTGTGGTATTCAGGAGGTATTCATCTATATACCTTAAAATACCATAAGTATTTATTAGAAACCTCGCTAAACTATATGAATACCAAATGATTCCGAGGTATATAGGTTTTAAAAAATAAAACCTCAAAATACCTGAAGTATTCAGGAGGTATTCCTTTAAATACCTTAAAATACCATATATATTTATTAGAAACCTATATAAACTATATGAATACCAAATGATTCCGAGGAATATAGGTTTTAAAAAATAAAACCTCAAAATACCTGTAGTATTCAGGAGGTATTTATCTGCATACCTTAAAATACCATAGGTTTTTATTAGAAACCTCGCGAAACTTGTAAAATACCTAAAACTTCAGAGGTTTCTCTAGGTATTTGAAAATAAAACCTTAAAAATACCTTCGGTCAGGTATTATTCCAAGAGGTATTATTACTGAAAACCTCAAAAATACCTTTTAATACCATGAATACCTAGTTTAAACCTCCAAAAAACCTCTAAAATACCTTAAATTTTAGTAAGGGACTTCATAACCAGTTTCGATAGCACTGTCGTTAGAGCACTCGACAGCTGCACAATTTCCTCAGATCGAATCCCGCGCTCCTACTTCCCAAAATGGTCAGAAAAACAACCCACTTGTTCGATAATTTCTTTCTTTATTATTTTTACTTTAAAAACATTTCGCTAGATGGCGCCACGTTTTCTTTAAAAAAACCCAACATATTCTGCAAAACTGCTTTACGAAGACTTAAAAAACTGCAGTTTTCTTGAAGCAATTCTGCAGACTAAGTGTTTTAAATCCCTTGAGAATTTGTGAGTTTTTTTTGTGTGAAGCAATTCTGCAGAATTTTTTTGCTGGGAAGTGTCACGACACATTAACTTATTTGATAATACGACTTTTTAATTTACTTAGTAAGTTTCTCTATAAATGTATATTTTTCTAAAATGTATATTTTCATAAGGGGAAATCCATCTTAAAAGTATAGTTTGAGTTCAATGGAAGCCTGTCCTCAGAAAAAAAAGTAAAAGATAATCAGGGGGAGTGGAGACAGAGTGCCTGGTGCTCAGGAAATGCACAAATGTAGCCGACGCGAGGAAAAGCTTATGGGGAGATCCCTTTAAACCTAAACTGAACTACTCTTTCCCCTTTGATTACAATGAGCGCAGAATCCTTGTTTTACGTTTTGGGGCTTAACTTTGGAGTATGCCCAGATTTATCTTTGTTTCAAGTGCTCAGAACCGGTACTATGCATTTTCGAAACTTTCATATTATGACCTCTCCCATTATAGGCACAAGAAGATAATGGTTAATTGGTACGGCAAAACTTACAGCCACGTCATAGCTACGGAAAGCATTGTCCTCTGTCAAAACAAGCCGCGTTCTGTCCCATTTGAAATGCCCAGTGACACAGTAGGAAAGAATTGGATAAAACGGGATTCAAGGACCAGCCAGGATAGGTCGTCAAAGGACCAAACTGTAGTACACTGCTAAGTAGCACACGGGCGGCAACAAAAACTTTTCTCAACCTTCGTTACATCATACTCAGTTCCGCCCTTCGATCCTACTAGTTGATGGAAGTTTCTCTTACAATTTTTACCCTTATTTATATACTATTTTTTTATAGCCACTTTCCAACTTTACGTGGGTAGTTTCTTAAATTCTATTACCTACATATTAGAATATGATTATACTGAAGACATTATTTTTTCAAGCCGAAGTTTAACTTTAGATTTTTCTGTCAGAAAATCTCTTCAGTGTATTTCTAGCCACCGTAAACAGCTAAACACAGCCAAGTACGCCTAGAATTTTACAACACGTCAATGATGAGGTCAACCCCGGATCCGGTAGCAAACAGAACTACATCTTATATTGCGTCGGGGTTTAGGGTTCTTCAGGTGTAACGAGCACATGTGAAAAGCCCATGGGCAAGAAAACCTTTATTAACTAGAAATGTTCCCGTATTTAGGTCTGCTTGGTGGACATTGGCCACAGAAAACCGTTTCCCCCCTTGGATCTCCTCTCTCGGTACAAACGTTTGACTTGTTTTCGAGTGAATCAGGTTTGCCACTAGAGAAGAACCAAGTGAGAAACCTGGTTCCTTACAAAAATTTAGGCGATGACTCGCTATCGTCGCCAAATGGGACAGATATGGACAGATATGCCGTCGATGAAGGTTTTATTTCTCTGTTATCTTCATCTGTGTCTTAGTCTTCTCCGGGACTACCGATATTTTTAGGGATATTTTTTATCATTTCTTTTAGCTATTGAAACAGCAGCACTAATCCGCTTATAGTATGGCTGAACCGATCGATTATCTACTTCGACCACCGAGGCCCTTCTTTTTGATACTTGAGTTTTGAAAGGACGCTTTCGAGTGTAAACAACTGCGAACTCTCAATGGCCACTTGAAATGTCAGCTCATTGCGCGTGAAAACAATGGCCTTCATTAAAGGGGGCGAACAAAGAGAGGGTGGGGGGGGGGGAACGGACGATGGGAAAAATTGGCCCAAGTCAATAGCTGTGCTGCAATGGAGGTTTCACTTGGATATTGATGAAAGTTAGCATCTTAAATGATTTATACTTTATTAATTGTCCAATTTTTTGTTTAAAGATCATATAGATTTAAAAATTACCGTATTTGAGCAGAATACCAATTACTCATGTTTAAGTTCTGAATTTTATATCTGTGACAGATAGTTTTGGGGCTCCATTCTTTTAAATTAACCTCTATCAGGTGAAATTTTTTGACAGAAAAACAATTTTTAATTTTATGTAATGTTATTTGTTTATTTACCTATGGCAATTTACTCTTGACATTATGCATTTTCACAGATTTGATACACTCAAACTCCTAGAAGAGGTGGGATCAAGTTCAGCCAATTTTTCCAGAAATAATACTGACATCAGTAAGGGATGGAAGGTTATAATATCATTTGCCAACCAGCGAGAAGGGGAATCGTTTAGCAAAAAATGAAATTTTATGTAACCTACATGTCATAGTTTTGAAGCCCGCGCAACCCGCGGTTTATAAAACTAGTTTCGTTTACTAAAGCCAATTAACAAAATTTAGAGTTACCAAGATATTTTAAAATATCATTAAAACTAAAATGGGAGTTGAAGCATTTTATAACATAAAACAATGAAATAATTGTCAATTAATCTAATGCAACTTTAAATATGCTTTGTTCATTATTTTACTCAAAAGCAAAGTAAATATTCTCCTTGAATTACGTTGATCGAGTAATTTCTTCGAGGAAGCTCATTTAAAATAAATAATTGCTTTATCTTTTGTTCAGCTATTCATGACATTTTATATTATTTTAAAGAGTATTGTTTAAAAAATAATTATAAACACTTTAGCTTTGAATAAAACATCTTACTCAGTACTTTTTTCATTCAAATTAAAAGTATTAATTAACGAACTGGAGTGTTAAAGGAGAAAATTGTGCTTTGCATTATCATTAAAATTCATTAACACTAAAAAAGTCTAAAACTTTAATTGGTATGTTCACATTTCTAGGTATGTAACCAAATAAATAAATACTATTAAATTCCCGCCATTCATTTGCAAGTGAAGTTTCTAAAGGCAATCTTAAAAATTGATATTCAGTACCCAAACTATAATTAATGCTTAACTATAGAAGTATCCAAATTCTGTGCAAATCTCTGAAGGCAGAGCTGGAAAAGTTGAAGAAAGCTTTTTATTATTTTGCCCTAAGGTACTCTCGAATCTAACTGTTCACTAAAATATTCTAATATATTTATTTCACCATTTCGATTAATTTTAATTCATCAATCAAACTTTCTAATAGCTAAACACCTGCGGAAAGTATTAAACACAAATTCTGTCGAAGGAAATTTACGGATCAATTTCAATAATTCATAAAAATTAAATGGTGCTTCAAATTCTCAATTAATGTCTCTAACTTTTACTTATAAGGAAATTCTTATCCCTAAGGACAAATACCAAAGCTTGGAAAATTGTCTGTCATGTAAATAAATAATTAGTTAATTAATCCAAAACTGTGTTATACGAATAGTTAAACATAAGGAAGAAAAAAAATCAACTGAACAACTGTAATTTTATAAATTGAAGATCCAAGAGCCAAATATAACCTTTATTTCTTTATAACATGTTTTGAAAAGACTTTTTGAGATGAAATAATATGTAATGTTTAATATTGTGAAAAGTTTGTATCATATAACTTCTAAGGAATCCAATAAAGTCCTTAAATTTATACCTTGATTCTTTGCTTGATACCTTGATTCTTAAGATTCTTTCCTTGCTTAAAGAAGCAAATGCCATCACCGACCCAATCCAACTGCTAAAATGGAACTCTCAAAAATGAGAACTGATGGTAATATGTACCTTATGTTTTTTCTTGAATACATGCCTATTTAGATGATTATTTTGCCAAACGTTTCGAATTGCTTAAAAATGTGTTTGAGATAAAAAAAAAAATTTGAGATACTTATAATCTTGTGAGTATATTTAACGACTTATGGGACGTCTTTAATGAAAAAGCATTTTTAGCTATTCAAATAAAGATCGACTAAAACTATACTTCATTCGAAATTAGTATTTTATAGCACAAAATAATGTATAAATTTTTTTGATCTGTTATTTGAAGATATCTTATTAACTCTTCTGGAAAGCCCTAGACATTTAAATCATAATGATCTAATTAAAATACATTTATTCCTCAAATCGAAAGATAACTTTTATTTTGTAATTTTAGTTGGACATGAATTTCCCATGCATCTCCTTAAGATTTATAATAACCAAACCTAAATGAATTGCTTGGGGGGTTCATATCCAACTAATCTTACAAATAAAAATAAAAATAGTCTTTTGATTGGGGGAATTTATATCATTATTGACTCAAAGGGAGTTTCCTCGATGACAATTCGGATATCTAAAAGTACTTTCTCAACCTGACTAATTGCATGTCGCACTTCAAGGCCTAATTAGTACTCCCATAGATTATCGATTACATTTGTTTCCCACAGCCAAGAAGTAATTGGGGTGACTCTCTCGAGGGGGAGAGTCGTGGATGTGCACCACTTGCTTGGGTATCGATATCATTGTTGGAAAAGGTAATAAGTGCCCCTAGATTAACTGCGCCAAAGGAAGGGATTGATAGTTTACTCTAGTTTGGATTGCAATGATAAGGTGATTTTTATTACTTTTACTTAGTTCATAAACAAATTTAAAGCAGGCACTATGTAATGTTTATATGAATTAAACCAAGTAGTAGCACTTGGCTTTAAATACATATCAGTTTAAAAGCAACTGAATTTAATATATATGCACTTAGAAAATCACAAATTTCCGTATTTATTTGTTATATTATTTAGCACATATATTAGTACTTAAATACCTGAACTATTCAAGGCAAGTATGCTTTTAAAATTAAAATACTAATCGATATGACCCTTTAAATTAATACTGTATTTATCACTAAGGTATACAAAAGGTATATTTAACATATAGCTTAACACGTTTTGTATTCTATATTTTGAGTATTTTTTTTATTTACTGTACAAGTTATGTGTTTTTGCTATTTTTTACAGGTCCAAATAAAACATTTTGAATGAAAAACTCATTTTATAACTTATAGGAAGATACAATAAATGAGACATGTTATGTTACATTTTGTACTTTAAACATTCTTTAAACTATATGTTTTTTTTTTTTTCAAAATGAACGTGATGTTTGAATAATAGACAACTAAGTATGTAATATTGCGGATTCATTCAATTTTCCGTGTCATACACTGAGCTCAAACAATTCTGGCTGTCGCTGTCGTCAAGAAAATATATCACTGGTCTAACAAAATCGGAAATGTAGTTTTAACTCCATGAGGGATAAGAAAATTCACTAAAGTGTAAACTTATTTTATTCAAATTAAAAATTTTTACTTAAAAGTTCAATTTTTAATTATTTTTTCAATTTATTATTTATATAGCAGATGAAAAAATGATCTCTCCCTACTTCAAATTAAAAGTTTTAGTGTAATTATGAAATTTAAAATTGTTTAGAAAATTATGTGTGTTGCTAGAAAACCGTTAGTCAGGTGACCAGAACAGAAGACAGTGGGTTAAGGCAAGCATTCGCGAATTGCTATTTCTGCTGCATTCGATTCTTGATAATATTTTGTCAAAAAATGAAATATGACTCGTGCTATTTATAATGATGTGATTATTTGGTTTGGCAGAGATGTAACTGTAACTTGTTTTGAGTTAACTTCATTTCAAATAATAACCTGATTTTGGACGCAACACCAATTCCTAATTATTCAAAGGAACTTAAACATAGTTGGGTATAGCTTATGTATCACTTTGCAGTACATTTAGAGAATTTCTTGTTTTCCCGCTTTTACTCTACTTAATTTTCTATGTAGAGAATTCTGAGGATGAACTAGAGGTATGCCTTAAAATTATTTTAGAGATATGTCTTAAAAGCCAATACAAAAAATTTAAAACGTCTTTGTTTTAATATTGATAACATATCCTCAAACTTATTAACAAAGTAATTTATTCGATTTCTCTCGGAGCATTTGAATGGGAAGAAGCATATTTCGTGAAATTTGAGAACCTACTTCTTTGAATGTTGGTAAATCAAAGTATAATTTATCTTCGTTATTTAAACAACTAGCTAATTATGCTGACTTTGTAGTATGAACATGTTTCTAAAGTAATTTCTTACACACAAGTCAGTTACGTCCTTGTCAAAACATCTAGTGCCATGTCCTCTTGCTTAAGCATATAATATGAAATCGATTTTTGTTTTGGCACTTGAATAATTCAGTTTTCTGCATTATTTCCTTTTTTTGCGAAGAAAATTCACGGATGAAGTATATTTGATCGAAAAGATGACAAAAAAATATGGTGTGTTCGAGTAGGAGTTGCAGCTCCAAGCAGAGTTATTTAAACTTTTAAATTCTGTTGGTGCGTTTCACCAGAATTGCTTTGAAGAAGATGAATGGGGTTTGTTGAACTTACTCGCCATTTTTCTGGTTTTGTGAAAATATCCGAATTTTTTGGCTTAGGATTAACTTCTCTACGTTCTAGCTTTCTTATTACTCTGAGAGTCATGTTTGCATCGGACATGTGACGGACAAATTTAGACGATCCTTTATATATTTATTTCATGCGCAGGGTTTCAATTCTCTTTTATATTCAAAAAGGGTACTCTTTGTTCTTAAAAATAAACAAGTGATTTCAAATAAAATTATATCATTATTTTAATTAAACAATTCCAATTAAAGTTAAATTCGAAATATTTCTTATTTTTAATTAAAAATAATTTAAAAAAAAAAGCTTTAAATATTTTTTTTCAGTATTACCTGGCGATTCCAAATCATAGAGCATTTTAAATGGTTAAATTACAAGAAAAACTTCATACTAATGATGCTCTTTTCAAAGCAATTTATTTTTTTCTATTTACTTCTAACTTTCTTTATTATGAAAATATTATTATTTTATTTTGCTTAGATTATCTGGGAATCGAAGCAAATAACATACATGCATAAATACCGTGCAAAAATTAAAACCTTTTGAAGTTCTATCATCACACACACATTTCTTTTCTTTACCGAACTAACGTTGACGAAGTATCAAAAATGTTAATTACTTTACAATTAGGATAGTCAAAAAACAAGCTCTATTTACTTATTTATCGTTTTATGGTTGCACAACAATTTAATTTTAAATTATATCAAAATAATCTAAAAACAATTTGTAAAAGGAGACAGTCATTAAAAATGCATTATCGGACTACATGGCAAGTGTAGAAATAAATCCATTAACTTCGAATATGAGACTTTTTGAACAAACTTTGTCAAACTAAAAAATATTTTGAAGTTAAGTAGATGTAAGTTATTTTTAATGCATTCTGTTCTGTTCAGTACTATAGTTTTTGAAAATTATTCAGTTCCTTTTCTAAATTCAGAATTACTCAAATTTTAAATTTTATTACTAACTATCAAATGAATACCCGTTTCTCGCACGAACTAAAGAGAGAGAGAGAGAGAGAGAGCGAGAGGCAGAGTTGCCAATCACATGGAGTTCGGAAAGCCTGGGGGATATGTTGGGTTAGTTTGGTTGAAAATAAGGTATCACACTAAAACCACACCTTGGTTATTGGTGAAAGGAGGATTGTAGTTGATTGCTGCTGGTGGGGGGGGGGGGGGTTGTCATCAATTGCACATGCATTTCTTTCTTTTCAATCTTGACTTGATCGTCAATATATTTGCATCCATAGTATGTATTCTTGACTTAAGGGGTCTAATTAGTCTTAAAAATGTGCAAAGAAGGAACTACAAAGTATAGTTTGATCTGTCATGTAATTTTTTAACTACTCAATATACAAGTATAATTTTTTATATGTAATTCTACAAGATTTATTTATTATAAAACAAATTTTAAAATTTATGAAACTTTAGCCAAAACTAAAATAAATGATATTAAACATAAAGCTATTTGAACACATTGTGATTAGGCTTGCGCGGCAAATTTTGAGGTCAAAATTGAAAAAATGACCAAGAAAATGACTTTATATTGTACAAATATGTACAAACTAGGACTTATACCTAAATTCTCATCTCAATTTTAATAAGAAATTATTTTAAGAGCTTTTTTCTAAAAAAATTAATATTTTTTTTTTAATTTTGATTTTAAATTTATTTTTAAATAATTTCTAATTAAAACTGAGCTGAGAATTCAGGTATAAGTCCTAGTTTGTACATATTTGTACAATATAAAGTCATTTTCTTGGTCATTTTTTCAATTTTGACCTCAAAATTTGCCGCGCAAGCCTAATCACAATGTGTTCAAATAGCTTTATGTTTAATATCATTTATTTTAGTTTTGGCTAAAGTTTCATAAATTTTAAAATTTGTTTTATAATAAATAAATCTTGTAGAATTACATATAAAAAAATTATACTTGTATATTGAGTAGTTAAAAAATTACATGACAGATCAAACTATACTTTGTAGTTCCTTCTTTGCACATTTTTAAGACTCCTTAGACCCCTTAAAAGTCGCAGTGCTTGGCGATCCTGCCGCCACTAAGAAAGTCATAAGTCATGTATTCTTTATCATCTTCAGTATCACTACGGGGAACGCTATGAGTTAAAATGCAATAATAGTGAACCCACTCCAGTTCAAAATTCCCTTCCCTTGAAAAACTTTATCTTACCCTTTGAGAAATATGCAATTTCAAAAGCAATGAATCTCCGAATATAGTAACTCATCTTAAATCAAAATCTTCCTTACCCCTTTACGTTTAAAGAGTAATAGTTTTGACTCGTCTAAAAAACTCGTCATAGATGCTAAGAAATGATAGGAGGACTGTATATTAATGTCATCGTAATTTCCCTCATAAATATATAAAACATTTGGATCACTTGGAAATTTTTCGGTAATAATTTCTGAGAAAATGGTTGTAGCTGTAAATACACCCATTGTACAGCTATAGACCGTCGAATCGTCTTATGACCTTCGAACAACCTGCATAAAAAAATCCTCGGTGCAACAGCCCATTAGTGGTCCAAGGCATGCCGTGTCCATTTCAGCTATCGAGACCTAGAACTCCGAGGTGCTAGGCATATGTCCCGGTAATGTGGTCAGCTCCGAAGCCCCAGTGCTTAGTTCCCAGTGTTGGTACTCATTTTATCGCCTCACCTAAGGGATGAAAGGATGGTTCAACCTCGCCCAGTCCGGGATTCGATCCCCGGACCTGTAGCGTGGCAAAGCGAACCGCTACCACTTAGCCACTGGGCCTTTTGAACAACCAACAATCGAAAAAATTATTTAAAAAACCTTTTGCACACTTGGGGTGTTTTAAGTAATAATTCGGCGAGTTTCGCAATATTTGAAAACAGCTAACTCTAAGTGATTAAGAATGGAAAGCGTATAAATTGTTCATTTTGTTACGAAAATATAAATAGCTCCATTTGCTTTACCAAAAATTAGTTAAACCAATATAAAATATGGTCGCCATAATACTGTATCTATAACTTTGTAAAAGTGTTTCTTATTTTTTGAATTTCTCCAGTCAACTTGATGGAAGGGCCCACTCCCTTGAAATATCACTCTAAGAATGAAATAACTGATCGCTCCTGATACCGAGTGGCGAGCGAACCCGAGATAAATTTGAAAAATGACTCCGAAAGCAACTCGGTTTCTTCTCCGGTGACATTAAATGGATGATTTTCAATGAAAAAAAAATCCTCGGCCTGCAAAATGTATTGTACAAAATGAATTATGTTTCGAGTTTTGGAGGGAAAAAAATAGATGCATTTGATTCATAAAAATGTGGGAAATGCCCTGAGACGCTGAAAGGATCGGTGCTTTGGACCAAGGCCTTTGCAAACATGATTGTGGAAAAGTTTTGAACTAATTTTGTAATAGTTACGTATAGAATATTATAACAAATTCCGTGGTCCTTTTTTAAATATATCTTTCAAGAATTCTTCATAAACAGCGGAATTGAAAATATAATAAAAACGTATTATTATGAAATGCATCAATTTATTATTTGTACTAATATATTTAAGGGGTCTAAGGAGTCTTAAAAATGTGCAAAGAAGGAACTACAAAGCATAGTTTGATCTTTCATGTAATTTTTTAACTACTCAATATACAAGTATAATTTTTTTTATATGTAATTCTACAAGATTTATTTAATATGAAACAAATTTTAAAATTTATGAAACTTTAGCCAAAACTAAAATAAATGATATTAAACATAAAGCTATTTGAACACATTGTGATTAGGCTTGCGCGGCAAATTGTGAGGTCAAAGTTGAAGACATGACCAAGAAAATGACTTTATATTGTACAAATATGTACAAACAAAGACTTATACCTAAATTCTCAGCTCAATTTTAATTAGAATTTATTTTAAGAACTTTTTTCTAAAAAAAATTATAAAATTTTTTGAATTTTGATTTTAAAAAATTTTAAAAATTATTTCCAATTAAAATTGAGCTGAGAATTTAGGTATAAGTTCTAGTTTGTACATATTTGTACAATATAAAGTCATTTTCTTGGTCATGTCTTCAATTTTGACCTCACAATTTGCCGCGCAAGCCTAATCACAATGTGCTCAAATAGCTTTATGTTTAATATCATTTATTATAGTTTTGGCTAAAGTTTCATAAATTTTAAAATTTGTTTCATATTAAATAAATCTTGTAGAATTACATATAAAAAAATTATACTTGTATATTCAGTAGTTAAAAAATTACATGAAAGATCAAACTATGCTTTGTAGTTCCTTCTTTGCACATTTTTAAGACTCCTTAGACCCCTTAAACTAGTGTAAGTACTTTAGGATTAGTTACATTTAGAAAAACTTGTGTTTATTTGCAATATAAAGATTGTGTTTTCCCCAATTATTAAAAATTATTGTGTTGAAATAATACAAACATTTTATTGCGACAAAATAACGCATGGTTGACAAAAAAAAATGTTTTAAAGGTGCAAAAAGCTTGTATTCTTTCGAAATGTAGCTCAGCATCCGAGTTTTGAAGGTTCGGATAAATATCAATCCTGAAACTTCTATAAAGAATAGATTACGGTACTTTAAAATTAAAGTTTTATTTTAGATATACAAATTTGAGAAATCAGTTCCAGTGTTTTTATGAATTGTGCGTGGTCTCTTCTCATAATCGTTGGTTGTGTTGGGACAACAAATGTTTATGTTCATACAGGGTGTTTCATAATTGACCGGAATAGGAATTGATGCAATTCCGAAATATTGAGCCGGCCCCTCCGAAAAATAGTAAAAAGCCAATTGATCACGGGTTTTGGTCGTGGTTGCATACTTGAACTAGGGCAGCACGAGAATGTGTTGACGAAGGGATGCATTTGTTTTGAGTTCGGTTTGGTTGAATCGACATATTGCCTAGTAATTTTACAATTTGCAGATTCTGTTACATCACAGTTCCTAAAACAGCTAAAAATGATTAATAACTACGAAAATGGAATTTTTGTGTTTGGATTTCGATTTAAATAATTTGGTGTGTTTCAAATTCGAGCTGGATGTTTGAAAATTGGAAGGAGCTAAACGTTTTGCGATAGAAGTGTACAGTTTGTCGAAATGTGCATGTGTTGGGACCAATTAGTTCCATAGTAGGGTAGAGACTGAACCTACCAATCGCACCATCTACCAACACGGAGACAATTTAGGGTGTCATGTGGGGATCGATGGCCGAGGGGTTTGGATCGCAGGCCATATCGCTAGCAGTCCGCGCGCTGTAAAGGGTACTACCCAATTTTTTTTTCAAAATTAAATTAAAGGGTGATATAAAGTTTAGCTTTCACATTTAGAACAAAAGAGGCAATTTTTACCCATCTACTTTACTTATTGCAAATGATATATAAAAGTACTAGCTTTATAAACCCGGCGTTGCACGGGTGTACCCTTAATAACGGATATTTTTTTTATGTAAACAATTATTTTATACCAATTGATCCCTTCCCCACTGGCCAGTACTCCATCGGTAAATTATAATCGCTATTCAAGTGACACCTACGACATAAAAAGAATATTTTAATAAAATTTGGTAGCTGTACCTTCAGTAATTTTGGCTAGGCGTTGAGTGAGTCAATCAGTGAGTTAGGACTTTGCCTTTTATGTATATAAATTGAATTTAAGAAAGAAAATCCATAAAAATTGCTTATTTATAACACTTAAAATTGAACTAAAAGCTGTGCTAAATGATTTTTGTCTAAGATATATAAATAAATCTTGTGTGGAAAATGGGCTCTAAGTAACAATTTTTTGTAAAAAAAAACGACTTTTCCACATTTTTTATCGAAAAAATAAGAACAAATGTCAAAAAAATATTTCTATTTCCACTTTTTGTCAAATACTAATTATACTTCTGATTGAAAATCAAAATGTCGTGCTTGTAAAATAAATAAACTACAGCTTGGCAACTTGGCTCAATATGACATGAACATTTGGCTTCAACAAAACAGAACCATGACGTCAGTGTAGCGAACAGTCACCAGATTCACCTGATTGGCTGATGGGAAAAGTGTCGCGAGGAGTCGGGGAATATTTAAATCGCCTTTCTGCTGAAAGCGTGTGCTTTTCATTAATCTCCAGCTTGCTGTGAAGATATGGTTTATTCTTTAGAGGAGAGGATTTTTTTGGTGTTGGAATTTCACCGCCTAGAACACAATGTTAATGCAACAAAACGGAGTTTCAAAAAGAAGTTTAATGTTACCAAAGGACCAAAATTCGACACAATAAGGATGCTGTTTGAAAAATTTCAACGAACTGGGAACGTGAATGATGAGAGAGCTGGATTTGTCGGGAGAAGATTTTCGCAAACAACCACTGCTAATGCTCAGCTGGTGGAAACAGTAATACGAAAGCAGCCTTGTATATCCGTCCGCCGTGTTGCAACTACGGTTCAAATCAAGCCAACGTCGACGTATCGTCTCATGCGGCAGGGCTTGCACATGTTTCCATACAGAATTCAAACTCGGCAACCTCTCACCGCTGCTTCAATTAATTCACGGGAGACATTCGCTAACGATATGGTGCAAATGATTGATGTTGGTGATATAAATGTAGACAACATTTGGTTTTCGGATGAAGCCTACTTTCAGCTGGATGGCTACGTTAATAAACAGAACTGGCGCATATGGGGAACAGAAAACCCCCATGTTGCAGTTCCATCATCTCTGCATCCACCAAAAGTAATGGTTTGGGCCGCCATTTCGTCCAAAGGACTCATTGGCCCCTTTTTCAGAACCGGAACTATTACTGCCCTCCGCTACCTAGAGATTCTTCGTGAATTTGTGGCGATTCAAAATGCCTTAGATGACGCTGAAAGCACTTCGTGGTTCATGCAAGACGGTGCCCGACCCATCGCACGGCCGACGTGTTTAATTTCTTGAGCGAACATTTCAATAACCGTGTGATTGCATTGGACTATCCCACACATACAGGAAGTGGTATGGATTGGCCTCCTCTTTCACCAGACTTGACCCCCTGTGATTTCTTTCTGTGGGGATATTTAAAAGATCAAGTGTACCGTCGCAATCCCGAAACAATTGAGGAACTAAAGCAATACATCTCTGCTGCATGTGACGCCATCCCACCAGAAATTTTCAAACAGGCGGCCGGTAATTTTGCTCTAAGACTGCGTCACGTTATTGCTGCTAATGGCGGATATGTAGAAAATATCGTAGTATGAGTAAACACATAATTTCACCCACCCTATATTTTCGTTTGTTTTCAACTTTATTTGCAAACACATGAACAAATTTTTGAAGGGTCGATTCTTTTTTAGGATCGACCCATAAAAAACAATAGCAGAACCATTACACATACATGCACCGTTAAGCCATACAAACCCTCCTTCTTTGTGCTGTTTACTATTTTTTTCCTTTTATTAATATAAATAAGCAGGTGCCCGGATGTTGTAATGGTTTGGATCGCAGACAATTACGCTAGCAGTCTGCGCGCTGTAACGGGTGCGATTCCCGCCTTCGCCCTGGGTGTACTTCCTTTCTCTGTCAGTAATAAGTCCTTCTGTGGTTGTCTTACTTGACGAAATCTTATAAGCGGGTGCCTCTGGAGCTGCTGGGTCCGGGTTCGAATCCCGTTCAGGCATGGATGTTTGTGTTTGTCGAGTATATGCGGAGTACGTGCTCGTAAAATCTGTTGGGTCCGAAAGTCCTGTGGGCGGTCATTGCGCAGTTCACCATGGGTACAGGTCAATGGAGAAAATTTCCCTACCCTTCAGGGACATGTCTAAATTGCGGAGGTGGCGACAGATGGCAACATCTGTCATAAGTGTTTGTGTGTGTCTTGTGCTGTCCTACTTGACGATGGTTTATAAGCGGGTCCTTGCGACCAAGCACACAAGCCTGAAAATATATGTCCACCAACCAACCAACCAATAAGCGGGTCTCTGATCATGCACACAAGCCGGAATATATATGTACATACCTACAAAGCATAAATATGAAAAATACAATAATTGTTATGTTTAAACTGATGGTCAACATCAAGTTTTTTTTAACAATAATGCAACAACCTATCAAAATGAACAGCATCCTAATTTTTTTTTTTTGAAAACTAGTTGAACCTGTAATTTTTATCAGATGTAAATTCAAACAAACCAAACTAAAAGTACTACATTCTTGTGTAGCTCCAGTGCAAGATTTCATGCACGACCGAAAGGGCGGCCAATTAGTTAGCCGTTTTTCATTGGCGGGGGCCGGGTAAATATTTAGGAATTGCGTCCTATACTATTCCGGTCAATTATGGAACACCCTGTATGTCAACAACACATTTCTTGTATTGCGGCCATTTTCCCTCAATGCTTTCCATTCGTCCTGTTCGAACACAAGTTTTTTCTGATTGTATTATATTTATTTGGAACAAATTTCTACCATGTATTTTTTCAATACACAAGTTATTGAAAAACAGATATGATTACTTTAATGTCTCAGATGTCAATGTGATCCAAATTAAAATTGTCCGCATATAAAAATTCTGAGTGATTTCAAAGTGAATCCAGTATAAAATTAAATAAATGAGGTTGCCGTAGTTTATTTGTCATATTTAAATCAATTAAATGGACTTTTTTCTCAAGCAGAATTAATTTTAACATTAACGCACCTGACTAAATAAGTATTTTAAAGTTTTGTTTTACAAAATGCATATCAATCCTTTCTTGCAGCTAAATATTAAAAAAAAAATCCAAATAACTAGTTTTAAAATGCAGCACCCTTTTATGAAGCCACTCAGTCAAACGTTGCTCTCCGGAAACATACATCTTCTTTCATGCCTTTCCAACTGCATTATGTTACTTCACAGGAGAAACATAGTTTCTGGAGCACTGTAAACTTAGTATCCGGAGAATCGCAACTAAGTATCGTGAGCGCTGAAGTGCAGGAAATGTTCAGGTTGGATGTTGGATAGAAACCAAACACCAATCGAAATTGTTCGGTTGCTCTTGTGACTGAATAGCGTTAACAAAGAAAACTAGGTGTCTGCTAAGTGAAAATGGTTTTTATTTTTTCATCTGCCACGAGAATACTCCACATTAAACATTTTTATCTTTCTTTGGCATCCAAAAAGTTTTATCACGCGTGGATTATTACGCTGTTATTTTTTAGATAAAATTTTTTTGATTGTGTGAGTTTTGTGACTGGTGTAGTACATAACTGTAGCTTTGACGTTTTCACTTCTGAAGAAAAAAATTCTACGCATATAACTCTTTGTATAAACCTACTTTTCAAACAATTTTATTTCTAAAAGTATGCTTTGCAAGATATCTATATACACTGCATGCAACAATTAGGGGAGCGCTTGGTTTAAACTCTTTCAACCCCAAAGTTTCCATTTGGAATCACAAGCTTGCGATTTTTTCCTCGCTAAGTTGAGCTTCCACAAATTTATCGTTAGATGAAAGAATCATGTCTTTTGAGGATTTAAATACTGTTTGTTTTAATAAAATGAAAATATGAAAACATGGTAAAATAAAATTCACTCCCAAAAAAATTTTATGAAATAAATTGACCCTAAATTCTTCACTCTTGCATTCTTAGATGTTTAAAAATTGAGTTTACCTCTTTTTTGCAAATAAAAATTTGAAAAAAAATTATTGTTATAATTTATTCTTAATTTTTTTATTCCAATTCCCCCCCCCCCCCCTTAAATTTTCGAAAAAAATAACATTTTTCCGCCTGTTTTTTACCATTTCATTCTGGGTGCATAATGAATCTATTTCGCAAATTTTAGATTTTTAGAATGGAAAACAAAGCGCTAAAACTGAAAGGGTTAACAAAAGTACGCTAAGTGCTGCCCTAATTGTTTAGTCTAATTGGAAAAGGTTAGCATATGGGTCACAAAACACATAATATATAACAAACTGAACACAGATGCATAAAGAGCAATTAGCAATAATGACTCTCGGAATTAGTTTGAAAATTGGTAATTTGCACTTGAGTCAAAATTAAGCTTTTCATTTGTGTAGTCAATATCAATTCGCCAGTAACATTTTTCCTAATAATTTAGACAGAAATACCAAAATGGAACTGATTTTATCTTTAATCGAGGTTCCAACACACAACAAGATTGTTACTCTTGTAAAAAAAAAAGGTTAACCCTCCCTGAGGGATACAGAAAAACCCTTCAACTTACTGTCAGGTTTTCCAGCAACATGCGTACCTTTCTTAAAGTTTATAAATTTAATAATCATATTAAATTTTGAAGCTTGGAGAAGCCATTTATAAACATCTACTACATAAATATAACCTTACAAAAAATTCAGAATTTAAATTTTCGGTTAAAAAAATTAAAATGTCAATCTCCTACAGTGAAAACAAGTTGACACTTTAACCGCTTATCCCTCAGAGGGAACAACTTTCAAAAACCACTTTCTAGTAATCAGTATCCTTAAGAGGGGTCATTAGTGATATCGAAACTAATATCTCACCACAAGCTACGCAAAAGCAGCTTTCAGTAGGTGGAGCTTATTGACCTCCTCACTACCCAAATCCAACCAACCACAGAACTGAACATCATGATTGACTGCGTCAATCAAACACATTAGGGGACAGAGATTTAAACCCTCCGTATTCCGAGAAAAAGCTGGGGGCATAACATGTGGTGCATCCAACCCCTCTTTCCTTTGGGTTCAAGTAACTGGAGAAAGATAACAAAACTTGTTTTTAGTCTTTAGGTTTTACGCATGGCCAGGCGAAAGTAGAGATTTGATAATTTCAGTCGTCGGTCCTTGTTAGATTAGAAATTTCACACAACAAAATATGTGTTAGTTTTTTCGATAATTTGTTTTTGTCGTTTTCATTAAAAGTGTTCAAACACGCCCAATACTTTTTTTATATATAAAATGCATACAATTTCTAAATATTTCACTTTGGAGATTCGCTTGTACGATTTTGAAAGTTTAATTAAACATATGAATTAGTTTCTTTTAAGTTTGAAATATTAAATAATTTAATTGTTTTTTTTTTGTTCAGCTTAAACTTTTAAATATGTTCTATAAACTTTATTGTTAGTTTGTAATTGAAATAGTCAGTGAATATTCTATACTTTCCAGCAATTTCGCGAAGTATCCACGATGTCGGCCAAAATACAATTTGCTTATTTAAAGAAAGTCTGAATGTTTTATTTTATTAAAAGTTAATTTTCTAAATATTGCCCCTTTTAATTTCTTCTTTAATTTAAAAGTGTGAATATTATGCTTTAGAAATATAAAATAGACAAGATTTTAAGTTAAAATTTAAAAAATGTTATATTTTATTTTGTCTCAAATGGCCGGGCATCCAATTGCAGCTAGTAATTTTTAACGGCTATACGGAGCCAATATAACGTGCCAATAATGTTTTCGTTCAACTTTAGCTGATCCTCTCATGAAACTGCGCGAACTGTCCGGCCTATTTCTGAAATCAAGGAAAAATTGAATATTGACCAGCCAATTTACAGCTTCCTTAGCCAATTCGCAAAGTGGCCGAATTCGGGTTTTGGTCGTAACATTTACACATTATTTCTTAAAAATTGTTTTTTGTGCAATTAAATTTACTTATTTAATTAATTTTCATAAATTAAATACATTTTAAATTTATCTTTAGACTATTCTCTTAATCTTGTAAAAAACTGCATTTACAATCGAAAATTAAATTAAAAATTAATTTTAATTAAAGTAATTTAATCAAAAATAATTTTAATTAAAAAAAAGTGTCTGCTAATATCCTTAAAAAACATCCTGGACTACCATATGCAAAAAACTGTTAGTTGATACTCGCCCCGTGTGCGGGGTAAATTTTCTCAGACAGCCAAAAAGTGATTGGGGTAAATATTTCAACTATTGTTTTAAAAAGATTTAATACTTTTGAAAAACATGGTTTTAATTTTTACGCAGATTTTTTGTAGACTAAAATAGCTCAAAAGAGTATACCCGGAATAACTTATTTAAACAAAAAAAGATGCTAGTTTCTTATAATTGGCTATACCAATTTCATTAAAGGTCATTATCATCTGGAATCTCTTTAAAATTACATCTAAATTTAATATCATCTCTTTAAAATTACATAAAACGTCCTCTAGTACGAGTTCATTCAGCTTCCTTTTTCAGTACTATGCAGACAACTTTGAATCTGGAGCAATTTTTTTTCATTACCTGTTCATATGATGAAAAATAATTTGGTTTTGGGAATATGTAGCTTAATTTACAAAGGTTGAAGCTTTTTTTTTCTAAAAGCCATTGTTGGAAAACTTGCTGTGAAATTTTGAAAAACATGTCCCGCCGTCATATTTGACTTTAATAAAACCTTGACGAGTAGAATTTTAAATTATTTTGGAAACGGATGTATAGTTTAAGTAGAGAGAAGGGTCACCTTTTATAATGCGCAACAATAAAACTGTAAGTTTAATAAAATTACGTTTAATTTTGGTTTGATAGTAAGCATGAAAATTCACGCAACGTCGAAATTTTTTTTTTTAAAAAAAACCAGCAGTATATCGAAAAGTTTACAACACTAACTGAGTAAAAATTATTGTGGGGTGACATAAAACGAGTTGCTTCATAAACCAAGCAGCCATTTGACGCCTCCTAAAAGGCTCTTTTCTTGTATAAAGCCTGGTGGAAAACTTACCCCGAGAAAACTAATCCCAGTCTCTTCTATAGTAATAATATACTGTATTATTATGATGTTCATTATATAAGTCGATTAAAAATTGTATTTTCTTTACTAGTGTATTTAATTTGCTAAATTTCCAACTTTGAGGTGGTTGGGGGCCCCAAATGTCAAGTGCCTAGGGGCCCTGGGTCTTTAAATCCGGCACTGACACTTCCTTATAGGTTTGTGAACATAAAGATTGTAAAATTATTACAAGGCAGATCTTATTCGTACATCGTAAAAACTAAATAAATATACTACGTATACGAGCTGTATACTAGCATTTTGTCAGGTGTAAGTTAGATGCAAAATGCAAATTAACAAATGTGTCATTTATATGAGATCTGGTCTTTCATATATTATTCTGAATAAGCACAAGAATCTTTTATTATTTTTTTTAATAATGATATGGTTTCACGGGATCTTTTTAACTTCACATTATTTATCTGAAATACGCATATATGTAACTTCAAACCCTTAGTAAGAAGATGCAAATACAATAGAGGAAATGTGTTCATTTAAACCTCCAATATACAGGACAAGAAAGCAGCTCTTGGTTCTCATCACATTCTTTGTTTGTTTTCCTTCCTAAAACGAAGGTGTGAATAGTGATAAATAAAAGTTTTTTATATTTAAAAGAACACACGTTATAAATATCTTTCTCCTACACAACACAACTATATGTTATGTTGTGCAATTTAGCTATTTTTTAGAATTAAAAAAATATAGAAAGTAGGTATTGACATAGTGAGATCCATCTGTCAGTATTCTCTCCTACTTCCGATTTCGGTTCTATCCGTTGGATGTTTTTTTTTTCTTTTTGTGATGTAGGAAATTAGAGACTTATTTATTTTTATACTTTTTGTCAATCGGTCTGTACGTGCGGACATCTATACCAGTCTGATAACGGTCTGTCTAGGGGTTGGTTCTACTAAATATTAGATTGCAATTTAAAATTATTTCTTCCAACCATAAACTAGTTATTTTCATTCTATAAACAAAAATAACTCAATAGAAGAGTAATTATTACAATTTCTCTAGTGAATTGTTTACACTAAATAAAATACGTATCAAAAATTGGCATTTTATAATATTTTAAGAAATTCTTGGGGGTAACCAATTATCAATATAATTACGTGCTCAAATGAGGGACTGAAATTCAGAAGGAAAATTGCGGAAGCTATTTACCTGCCCAGAACCCGTGAAGGACAAGTTTTTCCATTTAGCGAGGCGACAATAATCGCTAATAGTTTGAATTTAAAGTATAATTATTTTTGATATTTTTTAAGCATTGGATTCGCTCTTCGAAATTTTACTTTCTATTACTCTGCTGCATTTTTTTCCATGTGAATGCAAGAAAATGTCACTAGACATTTAAGTAAGTAAGAGTATTTTTGTAAAGAGACATTTTTAAATATTTTTTGTTCCGCTTTCTTTTTATGATGAAATGCTCTATCAAGGGTACGTAACTTTCCATTTTTAACATTTTTCTTAAAATCATTAAAATGTCCGAGCAGTTCACAACATCATACTGCAAGAACCAAGCAAACGCTCTTTCGAAATTTAATTTAATAGTATTTTTTTAAAAAAAACTTTAAGTTTATTATTTCACTATTTATATAGCTTATACAATAAAATTATATTAAAATAATTTTATTTAAACTTAAAATGTAATATAAAAGAACTCAGAATGAACTAGTACTCTTCTAATCAAGAAAATGAATCAAACAGAAGAACAAAACTATCATTTCCTGATTTATGCGATTCCTACATTTGGCATCAAAACCAAATCAACTCCACTTTCTGAGTTCGACACTTGTAGCTGGTAGTCTGGGCTGTGAAATAGCCACGGCGAAGAACGCTATGAGTTCAAATGACAAAGCACTAAGAAAATACAAAATAAAAAGACCCTCGCACTCGCACCCTCAACCAGCGTCTGCGGTGCGTTTTTCTGCGAAATTCTCTTTTCAAAGGTGGAAACAGTCCCCCCCCCCCCCTGGCCCCCCACACTTAAGACCACATGTGAAGCTTCCCCTTTCTTGATAACGTTCTGTCCGAACTAAATGAACCCTGAGAAGGGGAGGTTCTTGCGGGAGGCGTGGCTTTGCACAATTTTTTGGCACCTGTCTTCACATTTAAATTAATATCTTAGGTTCAAATTATCCAATTTGAAAGTTTAAAGTCAAGTTTAAGACAGAAATGTTCAATCTCGGAACCTGTGGATTTACTTTTTTAATATCTTGTACTCAATTTTTACAAAATGAAGTTAAAGTTAACTTTTTATGTAATTTTTTATAACAAAAATTTTAAGAAAAATAACATTCATGGAATTGTATATTTAAGTCAAATCTGTCTAACGGCACAAACCGCGTGAAAATATTCCAATAATTACTTGTGATATGCATTCGAAAAGTGTCACGATTTTACCATAGAGTTACTATTGAGAGACGACCGCTAGGTGGCGTCTGACGAACCCTCTTAAGGGAGAGCAGGGGAGTCCCGCCACCCAGGGCAATGCCGCCACACCTTGTATCTCGCCAGCTGTGTGTGTGTGTTAGGGGCTGAGCACTGACCTGTAACAGGAAAAAAAATCGTTTGTAGTAGTGACGTTAAAGGTCGTGTGGTGAATTGGTGTAAAGTTATTTTAAAAATACGTTTTTTAGTGATTTTCATCTAATTTTGGGCCTTCTAAAATTATAAAGAGACGAGTGACTATTATCTCTAAGTTAGATAAATCAGTTATATATCAATGAAAAGAGTAATTATTTGGCTACTTTACCACGTTGTTAGTTTGGACGCTAGGCTATCTACCTTTCCCTAAACAAGCCGCCTATGCCATTTTGTCTGCTGGGGTAATGCCGCCACATCAGTCCGGGTTTATGCCGCCACCCACTAAAGATTAAAGGATGGTGGCATAACCCGTAAAATAGAAATTTCATATATTGGTCCTACAACCTATTAGTTTTAGTTCCAGATACCACGTATCCGGAAAAGAATCACTGAAACGGCCAAATAGACCAACGAAACTTTAAAAAAAAAGCCCAGTTAGTTGCAAATGGAAAGTTAATAAAAGTGTAGCTGCAATGTACAATTTACCATTCCAAGGTTAATTAAACCTATTTTAGAACTATATGTATTGCTTTATATATCATTTTCCATTATTTACTTTGTTTATTAATGTGGCGGCATAACCTCAGTGGTGCGGTGGCACTACCCCAGGTACAGCTGTGGAAATAAAAAAGTACCCACTTGAGGTTATTTCCTCCGTTATTCATCCTAAAGAATCGGACCTTTTTGACATTGTGATCAATTAACATTCTGAGTTAATTGCATGACACAAAATTTGCATAAGGGGCCATCTTCATATTAAAAATGTTACTAACTTTAAAATTTCCAATAGCAACACCCCTTTTTGAATCCATATTTCAAATCTCTGACCTATGTTAATACGAAATGCCAAATTTTGTTAGTTTTTAAGCATTATTAGAGGAGTTAGAGACGTGCAAAGTTTAGGTCCCATAATGTTAAATGAGTTGCACATAAAAAACTATCCCGATCTATAAATAATTAAGATAATGAAACGAATTTTTTACTGAAAAGAAATTATAATAACCCAAATAAAATACATTCAATATTTGGGTATTTAAAGCAATTTTTATATTTTTAAATAATTATTATATTAATTTTTAAAAAATATATGAATGGAAACCCCTTAATATTTTTAAAGAAACAAATTTAAGACAAGAAGCTTAAGCGAAATCCCAATTTTTAAAATTTTTTATTCATAATTTGCTGAGTAAATCACAAAATACTTTTTAATTACCCTTTAGGGGACTGTGTATAAGATTACGTGTGTAATTGATAAATAAAGACGGCTTTGCATGCATGCTTGCTTGTCATTTTAGAAATGGTCCCCAAAAGGTCCACAAGTGATTCGATTAAATAACTCGTCAAATATTCATCCAAATGTAACAAAAACTTAGATTTATGGGTTTTCAAGAGTGCTTAACATTTCTAGGTTATTAAAATTGGGTGTTGCTATTGGAAATTTCAAAGATCGTAATATTTTTAATATGAAGACGGCCCCTTATGCAAATTTTGTATCGTGCAATTAACTCAGAATGTTAATTGTACACTATCTCAAAAAGGTCCGATTCTATAGGGTGACTAACGGATGAAATAACCTCAAGTGGGTACTTTTTTATTTCCACAGCTGTACCGGGGTAATCCCTCCACTGTGCAAGCTTTTAGAAAAAACAATTTTATTCAGTTTCTATTAAAGATTTAAATTTTAAAAAATCACCACTAGATAGGTTATGAACTGTAGTATGATATGCTCATTGCAATTTACATTAATTGCAACACAATTCTGTATGAAAATTCAATTTCCCTTAGGGTGGCGCCATTCACCTCTCTCCCCTAACAAGTCTCAAAATCTCCCCTTCGAGTTTTCGACCTATCGCTATACTTAAATTACCTTTATTTCTTATCAGGTAATTGAAGGTAAAAATACTTGTGTTACATAATAACATTCCACCAATAGCCCTCGTGTAGCTCTAGTGCGACGATAATTCAAACCTAACCTAAAATACTAACATTCCACCCATGAAAAGGAAATCAATCCTTTAGAAACAAGACTTTCTTTAGAAACAAAAATAAAAGTTCAAATGATATTGACGAAAAATGTTTTTAAAAAAAAGCCGAAATTGCGGCGAATTATGGTGCATCTAAAAGCACCATTTCAACCATTTAAAAATATAAATCGGGGTAAAATTGAAGCGACCTATGCAGTAAACAGTTTGAAACTGCAATAAAAAGAATGTTCCTAATTTTTATGTGCAACTCCAAATGAACTACATTAATTAATATAGAAATAAATGAATATTATTAATTCAATTACCATTTGTATGCTTCTATTATTAGTGCATTACATTATAAAAAAGGATTATTTTTAATTTTTTTTAACTATTAACTTATACAATCTAAAAAATCTTGACGGTTAACATGAAATTCGGTTAACACGAAATGTTTCGGTGCTCCCTTCGAGTTCGTGTTAACGGCTCGACTGTATTACAATGATTGCTGGATTACTGGTTGTTGGAATACATTGTGCGTCAACTGGCGTCAAAAGTTGAATCGTATAGATTCCTTCACCAATTGGAAGCGTGTTATGAATCTTTTATTTTAAATCTTATTAGTCGCCTTATTCACGCAAGCAAATATTACCATTTCATCTACGCGCTGTGATGAATTACTTGAGTATTCAGTAGTCTTTGGTAGCGTAATAAATAATTTATTAGTTTTAACATATATTTACAGGAGCGTTTAGAATATCAACTTCCATTTTTTTTCTTCTTACAACATTGCCACACATAAATTCATAACATCTTCAGTCACGTTCTTTAAAGTCTGTTTTTTTTTAATCCTTACAGCGTGAATAATTCTCCAAATCACGGTCAATCAAAAGGTGACAACGCTTCGACAATGGCAATGCACAGCATCCAATTCTTTGGATCCTAAATTCACTTAACATTGGCCTTAATTAATACCACAAATAAAACCAACTTTCTGTTGCCATATAATTTATAAGATCCAAATGACTCTTGCTAATTTGAGGTCTTTCTGTATTTTGAGAATTATTCTTTCGAACACTTCAATTTCAACATTTTCTGAATAATGTATATTTTTTTCCACCTTTTTGCATTTACAATTAAATTAAAGATCATATCTTCAAAAACAACTTAATTCTGATTTGTTGAGCAATTAAAAGTATTTAAAGAAAAGTACGTAATTTAAACTTCATGCAGTGAAAGCAACCCTACATTTTTGCCCATCACCGAGCCCCCGTTCGTAAATTTCACATTGAAACAGCGATCGCACCACTACTACTTGGAACACGGGTGGCAGCGAACTCTTCGTTAGGGTGGGCCGAAATTTTTTTTTTATTTTATTTCGGATCGCTATAGTAAGGAAAAGTTGCCATTGGTAAAGACATAAAAAATGCACTAATTTTTTTTTATTACCATATCTTCCGTTCGCGCAATGCCATCAAAGTTTGCCAAAAAATTGTTAAAAACCGTAATGTTTTTTATATTTTTTAAAACACGGTAGATGTTTTTAATTACGCTCCTATATCATGAATTAACTACTAAAAGTATGTAAAATCCTTATATTATAGCACTTATTATACTATATGCTATAGATTTATTATTAATAAGTTATTATACATTTGTGTCAGATCTTCCGGCCACTCAACGTAGTATAAAATTAGGAAAATTCGTATTTTTTGCTAAATTTCAAAGTTTTAACTTTTTGTAAATTTTAATCATGCAACATGATATAGGAAAGCAATTAAAATCATATATCGTGTTAAAAAAATTATGAAAAATTACGGTTTTTGACAATTTTTGCCAACTTTGATGGCATTGCGCGAACGGAAGATATAGTAATAAAAAATAATAATAATTGGTGCATTTTTCATGTCTTTACCAATGGCAACTTTTCCGCACTATAGCGATCCGAAATAAAATAAAAAGTTTTTTCGGCCCACCCTACGCTTAGTCCCTGTTTAATCCTTCTCCCGCCACGGGTGCTATTGATTGCAGTCATCTCGACACTTGATTGCAGCACAATTTTTACTCGGCCGATTGTTTTCCCGTCTCGAAGATGGATTGGACGGGCACACGAGTGCATTAGATCGGCTCGGAGGGGGAGGAGAAATGAATGTTCTCGGTTTCCACGAGAAGTATCCATTGATTGACATTATTGGATTACGCTTTATTGAAATATTTTAGCAGTCAAGGTTATTATTAAAGATCATTTTGCTTTCAGTTGAAATTTGGAGAAATGTCATTTTCGGATTTATATTTCGAGCAGATATTGGAAAATGAATGTATATTTGTCTTTCCCAGGTAAAAAAGTCAGCAAGAAACCTTTACAAAAAATTCGATTTTGAAGGTTTTTTAAAGGTTTTCTACAGGTATTTTGAAGGGAGATGAAAACTGAAGGTTTCCTTAAGGAAATATTGCAGGTTTCTTAAAGGTTTTATGAAGGTTTATTTCAGCAATCTTACAGCCTGCAAATTACCTTTAGTGACTTAGAAGATCTTAGTTAAATCATTGAAGGTATTTTAAAGGAAAACGAAAACTGCTTTTATGCAGGTATTTCGAAGGTTTTTTTAAAGGTTTTATGCAGGTTTATTTCAGCAATCTTATAGCCTGCAAATTACCTTTAGTGACTTAAAAGATCTTAGTTAAATCATTGAAGGTATTTTAAAGGAAAACGAAAACTGCTTTTTACGCAGGTATTTCGAAGGTTTTTTTTAAAGGTTTTATGCAGGTTTATTTCAGCAATCTTACAGCCTGCAAATTACCTTTAGTGACTTAAAAGATCTTAGTTAAATCATTGAAGGTATTTTAAAGGAAAACGGAAACTGCTTTTTATGCAGGTATTTCGAAGGTTTTTTTAAAGGTTTTATGCAGGTTTATTTCAGCAATCTTACAGCCTGCAAATTACCTTTAGTGACTTAGCAGATCTTAGTTAAATCAACGAAGGTAGTTTAAAGGAAAACGAAAACTGCTTTTTATGCAGGAATTTCGAAGGTTTTTTAAAGGTTTTATACAGGTTTATTTCAATAATCTCACAACCTGCAAATTACTTTCAGTTGCCTCTAGCAGATCTTAGTTAAATCATCACAGGTATTTTGAAGGAACAAAAACTTTTTTTAATGGTTATTACCATCTAATTAGGTTGTTTGCCACGCTTCTGCGTGTTCTTTTTAATAATTTCAATACATCTCTGTATTGAAACATTAATCATAATCTGATTTATAAAACAAGCAATTTTTCACTAAAATTACTAATTTTTATTAAAATAGAATGCACGTATACAAGTTTCTTCTTACAACGTGAATTTGTCGTTGTATTTCGGAAAAGGAAAAATTGTACTTGCAAGTTAGGCTTAACTTTAACAACGTGAAGTATTTGACCATAGAGTTACAGCATAATGCTCGTCGCTTAACGAATATTGTAGTATAAGAGTAGTTAATTATTAGTTGAATACCGTATGTATTGTTGTATAATATTTCTTTTATGATTGCTTATATTTCATTGACTTTCGTTGAAAATGTAACTTCTAAAATAAAATAATAAATTAAAGCACTAAAAATTGTTATCATTTTGTTTGATTAAGTAAAATATTTCAAGGGTTCTTAGTTTAAATTTCAATAACAAATTTAATTTTATTGCTGATTTTGTTTATTGCCACGTGACGTGTACGACAATGGAAATAAAAATATTTATAATAAGTATAAGCGATTTGTAAAGAAAAATATTCTTATTAATTTATTATTTCAGGGTTACATATGATATATCTTCGGCTTAGAGCTGAAAAATTGCAATTGCATAAAACGTGCTAAAACAAATCGGAAAAAATCAATAGGATAATTGCTTTTTTTGTAGAAGAATTTCTGTAGAAACTTAACATTGTATTACCCTCTTAGGTACAACTTTAAAAACACACAATCGTAGATGGAAATTAGGAGAAATAGTGAATCGTTAAAATACGGTGAAATACTACCAATATATAACTACAATAGGTATATTTCTTAAGTCCTCACGCTCCCTAAACTGCGATTTCATTAGTTGTTTCGTTTAATTTGAAAAAATGTTGAAACATCTCATTGGTTTAAAAAAAAATCACACGATCGTGAAAATCACACGAACTGTGATTTCATTGGTAGTTTTGCTTTCTTTGCTATATGTTGAAACAATCCCATTACTCATTGATTGCAATCACGCTATCGAACACTGTCACAATGCTTCGGAATTCAATACTTAAAAAAAAAAAACGAATAAATTGCCATCTAGAGCTTGTTTATAAACTATTAGAGGTGTTACATTCGGGCACATTTACTGTATTTTTATATATTTCCTCTCTCAAACAAACCAAACCGCAGCGAGAAAGTATTTCTTGACTTGATTCTTAAGTCATACAGTTTAGAGGATTGCAAAATTTAACTAAAACAGTTCTAAAAACAATTAAAAAAACAAAGAAAATTGTAGGCATAAATTTGTACATAAGTTCCAAGTATTTTTTAATAACTTGCGACGAACGCCACTGCTCTTTCGCAAGGAACCAAACCAAACAGTTTAGAGTTTAGTTTTCCACACTCCGAATCAAGCAGACGAAGGAAAGACAACTCAACTTCTCATTTTCTTGACTTCGCCCGCCGCCGGATTGTTATTTTTTTTTGAAGAGTTTAAGTTTGTTAAAAAAAAATACTTTTAAAATTTGAAAATCTACAAGAAGATAAACAAGGTAAGTCGATTTTTATATCGTTATTTTTATTGCATGTAGATGGGATTATTTTTATTGTTTGTAGATTGTTTATGATCCGCTTGTAGAATGCATTGTGCAAGCATGCAATGGCATGCGTATTGTTTATGAATCTAGTTTTACTGTTATTTATAGTAAATCTATTGGGATGTACTAATGATAACATTCGTTGTGAAATTTATATACATTATAATTTTTCCAATAATTTATGTTTTTTGCTATCACAATTTTTGCTAAAATTAGTTGTTGAAGGATTTCTTATTCAATACAAATTATTTATCTATCACTGTTTCTTTTTAAAAATGAAATTGAATTGTTTAAAAGAAAAAAAAAACAATAAGGTAAATTTAAAATTCGCATTAACGCATGTATTATTGAAGAATTGGTTTAAGAAAATCAGTTGTATTTTTTATGCTTTGATTTGTACACAACTTATGTGTTTTTTTTTCTGTCTTTCTTTCAGTTGGTACTTTTTTGAATAACAAAGCATTGTATTGTGTTATTTTAAAAGTAAGTTTTTAAGGAGACACTGTAAGTGCCTTTATAAACTTATTGAGAAAATTTCACAATTTCCCTCTTTCCGGGGCAAGTGAAGTTCCCTCGTCTAACCATCAGGCCAGCTGCTTTGGTTCTTGGTACTTCCTAAGCTCTTATGGTTGTGGCTCCTTAGATCCTCTTCATCAGAATCATAAAAAGTCCAGTGCAACCAACTGAGTGAATCCGAGGTATTTTGCTTCATGGCTGCTTTGGAGGTATTGAATATACTGCTAATTAATTTTTAGATTAGCATTTTCCTAATATATAAATTAGTGAATCGAGTTTTGGTTATGGCTAGGTTTGGTTGGTGTTAATCAAAGAGTTCGATACTAAGGTAGGGACTGAGCCAGGCAACAGCACCATGGACCAACATGAAGACAATATAGGGTGGCATGTGGGGTCGGATGGCCAAGTGGTTTGGATCGCTTTCCATAATGCTAGCAGTCTGCACGCTGTAACGGGTGCAAGTTTGATTGCCGCCTTTGCCGTGGATGTACTTCCTATCTCAGTATCACAATTATAAATTAACTAGCACATTTTCCTCTCTATTCGTTCTCCGCAGTGAGCCAGTACAAGATGGCAGTTCAGTACTAGTCGTTCCTCTACCCTACTATAGAATTCTTTTGCCATTCGGGCAGTTCTTTTTTTATGTACAATTTAATATGCATATAAGTAATGTTTTTAACACTTTTACATATAAGATAGATAAAAAAACATTCTTTTTTACTAATAATTACTCTCATAACTTTTGAATCATGATATTAACAAATTAAGACCTGATTTTGTATAATGTTATTACATGAATAAATTATCTTATGTGTGATCCCTGTTAAAACCAATTAACTAAAATCTCAGGAAAATCTTAAAAATGCATTAAAAATATTGTCATACTTAAAACATATAGTATTAATCAGATATTTAATTGCCTGTAAAATAATTCTAGGAACAAGCTATGTATTTTTACAGATCTCTATTAGTGATGCAACGGATACCATTTTGGCCGGATACCGAATATCCGCTGGCCTTTTTAGGCTTCAAAAGTATAATTTACGTAAAAACTTTTGCAATTGTAGCAGTTTTACTTTGGATGACGTAGTAAACCTAACCAATAAACATCGTAGTGTAACTAACCAGTCTCTAACTTCCCAATCTTAGCAAAACTAGTGAACAAGTACCTTTCTTCACCAGCTAGCAGCATATACAGTGAGCAACTGTTTTCAGAAGCGGGACTGATTTACGAAAAAAAGCAAACCGTATTCTACCAAAGAACGCAGAACTATCACTTTTTTTACACCATAATTTACGTATCTTGAAACAAATCTAATATGCTTTGTTTATTTTTAACATAATGTGTTGTGTTGTTGTTGATGCTCATCTACTAGGTTTAGCAGAGCTAAACCAGGTCCATGATGTTAGTCACTCGCAAAAAGTCCAGGATCATGACTGGATTTCCTAACATTATGTGCAATATCAGTCGAATAAAATGTATTAAAATTTAAAAATAACCTGTTGACTAAGGAAAAATAGTCAGTTTAATAATAACAATTAAAACAACAACACATTTTATAGAGAAAATGTCAGATTTAACAGGCCGGATAGTACTGCCGGATAATTGTGTTATCCGGCTACTGCCAACTATCTGGCCTAATGTCCGGATAGGCCGGATGCAGTATGTTGGCCGGATATCCGTTGCATCCCTAATCTCTATGATGAACTTAATAAAAAAAAGAGGTGTAAGCTTACAAATTTTATATATCTAATTTTAGCTACTAAAGATAAACTTCCAAGTTGGTAAGTCACATGTTCTTCAAGTTAAATTTTTTATTAAGTTATTTTCTTCAGCAGTTATGGAAATAATAAAGAATTATTTAATGTTGTTATATTCTAAAACACAATTCATTGTAATAATTTTTTTATGTGAAAAATGTAGGTCTGTTTTAATCTTTGCCTAGAGTATTTTTTAGTGTTGAATTCAGGAGTAGATCTAGGAACAATGCACCATCCTTCTCGTAAGATTTGAGATTTTATTATATTTACTCGTGAAATGGTGCAATTTCTTTTTCGGAGAAATATATCTAAATTAACATTTTAATTTTTCAAATTTTAAATATTTTGACTGTTTTCATAATGATGATAATTTCAGGCCCTATATTTTTAGTAATATATATCTCAGAGTTGCAGTCTAGTAAATAATATGCAATACTAAAAAAAAAAACTCCCCGGCGCAACAGCCCATTACTGAGCCATGGCCTGCTATGTGCCCATTTCAGCTTTCATAAGTACATTTTATAGTGTTAATTAAATAGTTTTATTAACAACAAGTTAGGGTACTTTTAAATGAGAAAAGTGGCATTTTATTTTAATAATTAGTTTGTAGCAGAAACTTGGCCAAAAATAATGAAATATTGGAAACTTCATTTCTTGAGGAATCCAAAATTTTTTTTTTAGCTCTTCAATTTGGCGGGTTGAAGTCAAGAGGAGGAGGGGGAACGTTCGAACCCACGCAAACTCGGATCTTATTTGACTCAGTATTTGTAGACATTCTTTTTGAATTTATTTACAAATTCATCAGTCATTCATTTGTTATAAATTAATCAGTTAATTATAGTTTATTTTATTTATGATTTTTGCATAAGACATCCAAAGTAATTTAAACAAGCACATTATTTTTTTCTCCTTTTGCTTAAAAGTTACCTGAGTTACAAAGTTATGCATTTTGGTTAAAAAATTGCTTGTTTATGCATCAACACAATTCAGCTCAAGGGACGTACTTTGGACAAAAATGTGCAAGAATGAAGAGTTTTTTTACTACCTGCATTTTCCCTTTAAGGGAAAGTGCAGGTTTTTTTTACAGTAAGGGAAACTGAAGGTATTTCGGACTAAAAATAAAGGGAATATGCAGGCTTTTTACCTGCATTTTCCCTTTAAGTTAAAGCACTGGTTTTTTTTTACCTTAAGGGAAACTGAAGGTATTTCGGACTAAAAATGAAGGGAATATGAAGGTTTTTTACCTGCATTTTTCCTTTAAGGGAAAGCGCAGGTTTTTTACCTTAAGGGAAACTGAAGGTATTTCGGACTAAAAATGAAGGGAATATGCAGGTTTTTTACCTGCATTTTTCCTTTAAGGGAAAGCGCAGGTTTTTTACCTTAAGGGAAACTGAAGGTATTTCGGACTAAAAATGAAGGGAATATACAGGTTTTTTACCTGTATTTTCTCTTTAAGGGAAAGCGCAGGTTTTTTTAGTCCGAAATACCTTCAGTTTTCCTTAAGTTTTTTTTAAAGGTTTTTCGCTGATTTTTTTACCTGGGTTCATATATGTGTTCGGACTAATTTGGTGATACCTTTGGGCTTCAGCAAATGCGTAAATGAAGTGCATACCATAATAACAAATCGGTCACACATGCAAAAGTGCAGAAGAATTGTTAAGTGGGACAGCCAACCCCCTGCATTCAGCAACGTGTGGGTTTTGGAGTGTGTTCTGATCAAGTGTGAAGGTGGATTAGTTCAACGGCAAATTGGATCCGCACTTGCATGGAGCGATGGAATAAAAAGAATGGTTCCATTTGCATTTTCTTTACCTGTGATTGTTAACTTGTGCTTTCATGCGACTTTCCCACTTGGCTGTGTGTGTATGGAATCGGTGTTGCAATTTAAAATTTGGCTTTTTGATATACTATAGGTGGCATTAACCCATCACTTTGAGGGTAAAAACAAAAATTGATTACTTCTACACCGAAAATTCCTTAAGTGGAAATCGTTTTCATTTTTTTAAAAGTTATTCCAGCGTTACCAAAGAATTTATTAGTGAATCAAAGATTTATATGAATTATGCTTTTTGGTATAAGATAATGTGCAATGAAAGCTTTAAGCAATGCTTTTTTAATATGAAATTCAGTTTAAAAAAAAAATTAAGTTTACAAAACAAACAATTCTTTTGGTATAGTAATCGGGAATTTTTAATAACTTGGCCTAAAGAGTTCGTTATTTAATTAATATCTTAATTTGATATAGTGACCAATTAATCGTTGAACCATAAAGCAAAGCACAATACACATCACAAGATCTTTATTTCGATCCAATACAAACTTTCTTCGTATAATATTTTTTTTTATTTAATTTCTTCTTTCGACCAGAGTTATTTCTGAATGAAATGAACCCTCATAGAGTGAAACGAATTCCAAGAATTAGCATAATCAAAGCTTTTGTGATCATCTTTTCCGGCCGGATTCATCCAATGTTCTCCGAGATAAATTGAGACGCTAAAAGGACTTGCGCAAATGTCTTCCGAATGAATTGAACACAGCATTCTAGGAATTCATGGGAATGTAATTATGCAGTTGTTACACTTTACGACAAATGTTAAGATAATCATTAAGGGTGTTAATGGACATCAAATGACCCGAATATCTTTTTTTCCACTAAAAATGAAAAATTTAATCGTTCTACTGCCTATTTTTTTTAAAAAAACTTTTGAATCTTTTACTCATGTTTCAAAAACAACAACATGCATCTTGCTAAATAACTGGTGCATTTTTTAATTAGTGAATTTTATTGATTTATTGAACTAAAAAAATAGGCAACCATCAAATTTCACTAGATTTCAGAAAACGTAAGTAATGAGGCGTTTCAATTTCAATTTGTTACAAGCAATTTATTTCGAACCCTCGGTAATGACGAATTCTTTGAGCTGGGTAAAATGAAATGTAATTGTTGTTGTGTTCAATCCTGCCGACTGTTAATCTGCTATTCAACAAATTTTGCTCTAAAAATCAAGTATTAGTGACCATTAGATTAAAAGGAGATTAGCGGAATTTTCTACTAGTTTTGTGTTTCAGCTTTTGATTTGTTACCTGTGAAAAATAAAACGCGATAACTTTTTCTTATATTAATGCTAAATTAAAGTAAAAATAATATAAAATGACCATTTTAAATTCTTTTCTTAAATTTAATATTTTAATGGACTAAAAAAAATTTTTTTTTAAATAAAACTTTACTCAAATCTGCACAAACGGCAGCCATCCTTTTATCTGTAAGGTTTATTATTAAAAGTTGAATAATGTCTTAGCAGCAAAAAAACTGGAAGTAACAGCATCAAGAGTTTCATCAAGTCATTTTTACCATAAATATAAGCACCTACTGCTACTGAAGTCCCGCTTTTTCTGTTTTCTTCTCCCTGCATTAAGTTCGTTTCATTTTCGCTAGCAATCGCTCCCCTTTTTGCCGCCTTTCCCGTGTATTAATCACATATTTGCACGGCGGACATTGCTGTTGCTTATGGTTTATGGATTGTCGGGCTTGGATGAAAGAGTAAACGATGAGATACTTTACTTTTCGTATTCAACTAAAAACCTGTCAATTTTGCAAAAGTTATCCGTAAGGGGAACCAGGGACATATGACCCAACTCGAAGTTTCTTGCTTGTAACTTAAAAAAAAAAAATGCTATTTATGACTGTGTAAATGCAGACAATTTATGCTTCATAAAGTAGTACACAATATATATTAGAATTTTTCTGCGGTATTAACTGAAATAGTAGTAAAATATAAATTATTTAAAACTTCAGTTTTGGGTTAGATCCCTATGCATTGGGATACGTGACCCACCTATCAGGGATACGTGATCCAACCCAAAAATTCGGTAGTAAGTCTTAAGGCGGGATCGTACCGAGCAGGCAACTCATAGTGGCCGAGGGCGACATCTGGTGAAGATACCGGAACTGCTATAGAGGGAGGTTCAGAGAATTCGGAATCTAGCAAATCAAAATGCTTAATTCATTGATTGACGTTTTCATCTTATTTTTCAATCCTTCTATAAATAGCTGATTGGTCAGTTTTAAACTACCTTTCCTAAGCTCCTCCCCTTGTCAACGTATCTCACACCTCCTTCGAGAAATTCCCGCCGTCGCCCTGGGTGCAATTCCTCTCTATATGTGTGCCAGTAAAAAATCTGTCTATGTCTGTCTTACTTGACGAGGTTTATAGGTGGGAATCTGATCAAGCACACAACCCGGAAATACATGTACCAACCAACCATTTTCCCTATGAGAAGACAGGATGACTCACTTTGCAGGTTAATTGAATAACGTCGCACGAAAGCTACGCCTGATCTTTAAGGGGTCACAGGAGTCTTAAAAATGTGCAAAGAAGGAACTACAAAGTATAGTTTGATCTGTTATGTAATTTTTTAAATACTCAATATACAAGTATAATTTTTTTATATGTAATTCTACAAGATTTATTTATTATAAAACAAATTTTAAAATTTATGAAACTTTAGCCAAAACTTAAAAAAATGATATTAAGCATAAAGCTATTTTAACACATTGTGATTAGGCTTGCGCGGCAAATTTTGAGGGCAAAATTGAAAAAAATGACCCAGAAAATGACTTTATATTGTACAAATATGTACAAACTAGGACTTATACCTAAATTCTCAGCTCAATTTTAATTAGAAATTATTTTAAGAACTTTTTTTCTAAAAAAATTAATAAATTTTTTAAAATTTTGATTTTGAATTCATTTTTAAATAATTTCTAATTAAAATTGAGCTGAGAATTTAGGTATAAGTCCTAGTTTGTACATATTTGTACAATATAAAGTCATTTTCTGGGTCATTTTTTTCAATTTTGCCCTCAAAATTTGCCGCGCAAGCCTAATCACAATGTGTTAAAATAGCTTTATGTTTAATATCATTTATTTTAGTTTTGACTAAAGTTTCATAAATTTTAAAATTTGTTTTATATTAAATAAATCTTATAGAATTACACATAAAAAAATTATACTTATATATTGAGTAGTTAAAAAATTACATGAAAGATCAAACTATACTTTGTAGTACCCTCTTTGCACATTTTTAAGACTCTTATGACCCCTAAATGAAATTTGCACTTGAATGGCACTTTTTTTTTTGCTTAATCGAAATTGTATAGTGGTGTTTGGAATCGGTTCAGTTTGATCGGTGAAATGGTTGTTTGTGATGCTTGGAATCGAAGAACACTTTAATGCCTTATTTTTTCTTCTCAAAAATATTTCACACAATTTTCTTTAAAAACTTACATTTTATTACGATGTATATTTACATAAATTATCATGCGATTTTTTTCAGAACAAAAAAAATTATATGTTTGACAAAAGTGTACTTTTTAAAATTCATTCGTATCCTTTTTTAAAAAATTATAACAAATGTTATTGATAGATTAAAAAACCACATCATAAAAGTAATATTGAAAGTTCATTGAAAGTAAATATATTGAATATGCTTCAAAATATTAAACTTTTCGATAAGGGGACGTACATAAATTACGGCACGCTCAGAGGGGGAGGGAAGGGTATGCGCCAACATGAGGATCGAGACGTAACGATTAAAAAATTTCCAATTTTGCAAAGAAAAACTGTCTTAAATAAAATGAAGTTTTTGAAAAAAAATTAAATCTTATTTTTTATAAGAGGCACTATTATAGTTGTGTAGTGTTTTTCTGAAGAAGACGAGCCGAAACTTGTATAATTTGTACAGCAACAAATAAACTATTTGCGCCAATAACGTGGTTTCTTTAGTGAATCCTCTCATGCTTGTTTCATACTCAAAATGGAAGACACTTTAGAATAAATTCCCATCACTAAATATCTGCGATTTTTATCGAGCATTTAGAGTAAAATTGAAACAACCAATAATATCACGATGGACAAAAATGAAAACTGGAAACTTGTATAATCTAAAACAACCAAATTACAATTTTCTTTGAAAATAATTTGGCAATCTGGATTTGAAGGATGCTACCTCGAATAATTAGCTATCTTCTAGGAGTTAGGGAAAATTTAATCCTATAGAATCCTATAGAAGGATGGATATCCTATAGAAGAATGTTACCAGAGCGTCCGGAGAGGATGGACATCTTTTTCAACAAATTAAGACCAACATGTAGACAATTAACATTGTAATGAACGCTGAGTACGATATCGCCCTTAGCGGTTGCGTTGGGTGCCTATTCAGGTGATGGCTCGTCCCCTGACTGTGGTTCCAAAATACGATGCCCGTTCCCCAATAGCCCTCGTGTAGCTTTAGTGCGACGATAATTCAAACCTTACCTAACCTAACATTGTATTGACAAGTCAATCATCCATGCGCTTACCAACCAGGATTCGTACGCGGAAACTACTGGTTGGGATTTATACGGGATATTCGGTATGCCGAGTATGCAGCGATAAAGGTTTAATAAATTACAGGAATAAGAAAATTATGCACATAAAGAAGACAGAGCAGATCAGTTGGTTAAGGCATTTTTTTTGCCTTAAATGTGAAAGGTCCCAGGTTCGGTCCAACCGCCGACCTATAAATCGTCCGTGAAGAAAAATGTCCGACGAATAATACCCCTTGCATTGGGAATGCACGCTAAATATTCTTATTAGTCCCAACACTGCGTACGATGGCTCCTTGAACAGTTGCATTGGGTGCATACCCTGATGTCGACTCGTTACTTGACCGCGGTTGTAAACTACGACACCCCGTCGCCAATAGCCATCATATAGCTCTAGTGCGAAGATATTTCAAACTAACTTTACTCAACTATATTAGAGGGGCTGGGGAACCCAGTCGGCTAAGCACTCGCTTAGCATGCGGAAGATACCAGGTTCGGGTCCGGGCATCGCCAAAAAAAAGCTGCCGACCGATAAACGGCCCGTGCAGCAAAAAATGTCCAACGAATAATACCCCGTGTAAGGGAGTGCACGTTAAATATCCTTCAAAGACGGTTGCGTTGGGTGCCTACTCAGGTGCTGGCTCGTCACCAGACTGTGGTTCTAAAATACGACGCCCGTCGCCAATAGCACTCGTGTAGCTCTAGTGCGACAATCATTCAAACCTAAAACTAAACTATATTAGAACACAACAAGACCTCGCATTGAGAGTGGAACCGAATCATTAATTAAAATCGCGGAAGTTCAAAAATGAAAAACTGAAAAAAGTTACCTAATATAAAACACGCCAATACTGCTACCTAATGCCAAAACAGATTTAAAACGTTATGCAAAAATCCTTTTTGAAAGAAATGGTAAATTATGCAACAAAAACTTCAAGAAGTACATGTTTTTCGGATTTTAACTTAAATTAATATTTCAACAAAAATATATAAGTCAAAATTTGTGCAATTGTTCACACTTTGTAATGCCTTTTTCTGAACTTCAAGTCCCTAAAGCATATTTCAAACTCTTTCAAATAAATCATTTGGAAGAAATTAAAAAAGATTTTTTTACTAATTAAGAATTAGAATCCAATACAGAATGAATCAATGCCACTTAATTTTTTTTTAAAAGCTTTTAAACTGGACGCTATAGTAAAAAATCCATTTGTATTTTCGAAATCGGCGTCCAAAAACACACAATGAATTGAAACTTAAGCTTACGGAGCAGAAGTTAAAATTCGCAGACTCTTGAAATTGAACTACACGTACCTTATCTTATCTGAGTTTCAGCATCTTTAACTAAAAGGGGAGGAGCTAACTTTAGGGGGAGGAGCTTAATTTCTACTCCTAAGGGGCGCTACTTCCTGGATAAGACTGGATATTGAAAATTTCATAATTTCGCTGCCACTTTTCTACCCTAAAAATTGAGATATTTTCACACTTTTTTTTTTCATTGTGAAGGAAATTTAAAGTTCTACGTCTCTATCCATACAGTTTTTCAAATTTCGACTTTGTTTATATTGAAAAAATATTTATTAATAATCAAAAAATAATTTATACCAATTTCAAAAAAGTGGATGGATAGAGACCTACAAATCAGCTACATGTATCATATAAAAAAAACCGCTTGTAAAAATATTCAATACAGCCGGAGAAATGTGGCAGACTTTTTATTTTTTCCCCATAGGATTAACACAGAGAGAAGAGTTCGCTTGAGAAGCCGATTCTCGGTACTATTCCCCCTTAAAATCTGGAAGTAAGACTTAAAATCATCAAAAAAAAAAAAAAAAAAAATCCCCCCTAATAACAAAACTAATATCCTATTATAAAGTTTATATAGATTTTATAGTATTTTCTGACAAAATTATTACTCTTTATTTTTATCACATTAATTATGCTTATACTAACGAAATAATCAAATGTTAAAGTAAATTCTGGTCGAAATACAAAACTGGAGCTACTTTTATTTTACAGATAAAACATAGGTGGTTGAAGAATCGCATATCAACTTGAGATGTAGTATCCATTTCAGGCCATTTAAAACATTTACCATCGATTCTTTATGCATATTAAATTGCAAGCTCATTAAAAAAAATTCCCTTGTACCTTCCCAACAAACCTAAAACACCGCAAAGCCCAGTCATTACTTTTGGGACTCCCATGATTTAAAAAAGAAAAATACTTGGTCTACTTTTGTTTTGTGTACTTGGGTCACATATCCCCAATTTGCTTGGGTCAATTATGCCTAGTTGCACTTTTTTTGTTTAACCTCAAAACAAAGTCATTTGCAAATAATTACATTAGCACTATTATGCACGTAACTGTAGCTACTAATAGCATGAACTAAGCAAATATCTAATTTAAAAAATATTTCCAGTATGCCAAAAAAATATAGACCGAAAAACCTTGCGGCATCAACAATTTACTTTCAATGCATGAAAACTTATTTCTTCGTATAACCAAACACATACGCAATGATACAGCTCAAATTTTTACCATGTGATCACCTGGCTGAAAGGAAAAAAAGTGATGCCACTTTCAGCTCACAAAACTCTTCCATTGCTGAGAAAAAGGCATTGGGTCATGTATCCTTATGGGTCAAATGTCCCAGGTTCCCCCTATTTGTTACGGTTTGAAAGTGTTCAATTAAAAGTGTAGTCTAAACCGATTTCTTAAACAAATTTTTAGTTCATAACCATTTTATCCTACACTTGTTATCAGTGACGTCTCTTTGGGTACCAGATATTGCGTCAACAACTTTGCTTCAATAGGTTTCAATCCGTCAAAAAAATTCTCTGGACTAATTTGAGCTACGCCTTATCACATGTATGCTAAAGAGTGTGGGTTCGAATTGCGGAAAGTGTCCATATTTATTACGAAATATTTTCAGGCAATTTATTTGCAGGTTTACAAATTTTCTACTTAATCTCGTAAGTGAAAACTCATTGCCACAAAATATTTTAAATTTAATATTCAAAGACATACACATTCAGAGTCACTGGGTCACTACTCGTTGATGTTCTAATCAAATAATGTTAAACTTTATTTTTCCTTGCACAATTTAATGATTTTAATATTATTTTGCATTAAATAAGCGTATATATTTACATGTGCAAACCAACCCGGTTGTGATCCAGGCAACTCTTGCGTGCAAGCCCGATACGGAACTATCTTCGACAGAGCAAGTATATACTCGGCCGTGAGGGTATTAGTGCTGACCAACACAGATGGCATAAATACTTATTTCAGAAAGGAACAAAAATCGTTAAACAACATAATTCATTAAACATTTTGAAACTGATTTTAACCTCGGATCTTAAATAACAAACAAGAACAATTTGTTCCTATTATATTTCTGAAATTTTATTTATTAAATTTCACAACTTAAATGCAACGGAGAGCACATACATTTCTTGTTAAAAACGAAAACACTTTTAAATCCCTAAATAAGTTCACGAAATGAGATACATTTATACGAAAAGCCCAAGTAACAACTGGATTTAAATATATCGAAATAATAATAGCAGGGTATATTTTATATTGTCACCCTAAAATAGCAGAAGAAAAATCGGTCGAGGCCTCCATCCCTATTTCAAAGCGAACGCATTCTTGTGAAAAATGCCCCGCTTCCCCCACCCCATTCATCAAGGGGGACGACGAGAATAATACACAGCGGCAAAATGCACTCGCGCCGGACTTGAGCGCATCGCTAAAAGTGTGGACGGGACACTACATTCGGAAACGACAATTCACATAAGATTAAGTCGGATGGGCAAATAAAGAACGGCGTTGGACTGACAAGAATGTTACTCACATTTGGTGATAAAAAAACTTTAAATTTCAATTAAAACAAATAATAAAAAAAGTCCATTAAAAATACTTACACACTTTTTTTACATTAAAAATATTTAAATTAACCACACAATTTTGAAATGGCATTTAATAAACTAATTTTTAAGAAAAAGAGTAAAAAACTTCACAGTTATCCATAGATAAAATAAATTTTTTTAAATATATATCTTTGGATTATAGATTTTTAATCTGTATTTGATTTGAAAATTGTTCACAATGCAAATCATTTGGTGTTAAAGATTTACTCCATAAAACTGGTGGCCACAAGTGATTTTCCAGCTTTTTTGAGTAACACTTCACAAAACTGGAGTAAAAGTACAGAAAAAGATAGTAAGTTTACATTACAAAAACGGAGTAATATGACATCTAAAAAAAAAGTTTAAAAATCATGGTGCTGCAAAGTTACGCTTTCAAATTTACGGTGAAATTGAACTGTTTTTACTGATGTACAAAAGTCATGAAGAATCGTTATTATTGCATAGCGTTGTATAAATCTTCTTATTAAAATGAAATTCTCAACAACACGAGGTTACCACAACATAACTTCTTTTCAACTAATTTTACTTCAAATCCATCGTCACATATTACTTTGTCAAACTGTTATAACAAAAATTGTCTTTGTAGCAGGTAGCTGAAAATGGGGTACTTTGAAACAATGTATTTCCTACAGTTGACTTGCTCGTTTTGGAATTGAAGATGACATAGTACTCATGTCATCTTCAAACTATGCAGCTGGCAACGCTTTCAGGTGCTTTATTTCTAGCCTTTGATTATAAAGCCAAGTAAATCTAAACTGTAAAAGAACATTTGTATTGGGAACAGTTGTTGAATTTATTTTTACTCTGAAGAATGTTCCCAAAATGTTGTATTTGTAATTAAAATTATCTATATGCAATCATGAAAGCATTTAAGCTATACAATCGTAATTTATCCTCACTAACTTTACTTTCATTAGACAATAACGATATTGACTAAGCGAAATGTTAACCTAAAAGCTTATGATAAAGTGCCGTTAGTTATTTTTCCTTCTTCTTAGTTACTTGAAGAGATCAAATACATTAAAAATTTCTAGACATTTCATAGAAAATTGCACTTTTTACATTTACTATTTTTATGTTTGGTTTAATCGGTTCTATGTATTAAACCAAGAATATATACTCATAGCACTTTAAACTGTTAGTTAATAAATTCATAAAGCGTTTCTCTTTTGGGGTATTGCGAAAGTTAACATAAAAAGCGCACTCAAAGCTTTACTGTTATTGTTTTGAAATACCATAAAAAGAATTTAGTTTTACTATCTATCTGATTGAAGGCTATGCAGTCGAATTGCGTGTGGGAGGGTGACAACGATTCTAAAGGCACACAAATCAATGACATGTAAATAGAATGTTTAGATAACAATAAATTCATTTATAAATGCGTGCTCATTTACAAATGTTTATTTATAAATGCTTGATTCACTGATTTTATTCCACATTTTATGTGGTTATTAAACATTCTTTACATTTTTCACTTTTCACTTTTAAAGAAACAAGTTGTCTTCGATTTTATTATACGAAATTAAACATCGTTATTTAACTAAATTTGCTCGATTTGTAACCAAACTTTTTAAACAGAATATAATTGCATTGTGAAAGAAATATTTTTTCAACATGTTTTTATTTTAGCTCCCACAAATTATTATGAAAATGAATTATTGTCGAAAATTAAACAAATAGCATTTCTTATTTTTATGGATAATTTATCAAAAACTCTCCATTCTTATCCAACTTCAAAACATGAAAAGAAAGCAAGAACTTAGACGATTTTCAGATAAAAAGAAAGCAAGTGACTTTCAATCCCACTTATTCAATCGAAATTCTTTTAGAGTGGCACAAAGGTATAACCAATAACACTTTTTTACTGCAACAAACACATCTATTCTACTCATGGCAAGCTAAAATTGGAATTCTTTGTCACTTCGAATACTTCAAATAGTTCTTCGTTTCTTTTGACAAAATTCTGCGGAATTGAAAGTTAAACCGACGTTATGCCTTCTAAAAAAAGAACATATTGAGAAATAATTTTGGGATTTCTTTTTTTCTGAATTCTTTTCAACAACAAAGGAGGGGATTTATTGTGAAACACATAGAAACTAAAATTCGGCAGATGGAACGTCGATAATAAAGACAAGCTTGACAAGTATATTTTATAGTAACCAAATATCAAACGGCTTTGACCAATTTATTCTATCATATTACTGAAAATTCTTAATTATTAACTTTAACTGCAGCATCCTTAAAAAGATTAATGTAAAGTAGTAATTAGTTTTTTTTTAACATTTAGTACGCTTACGAATCTGGGAGAATGCTCTGAAAACGAATACTTCTTGTCCCTGCAAGTTTTCAAAGAAATGTAGGTTTTTAAAAGGAAAGTAACTTGGGGAGATATTACAGTTTATAGAGGATAGGACAGAGAGAATTATACAAGACATTCTATCTTATTATAGTTACAGAGTGTGATATATCATGCTTGTGGTGTGTCCCAGCGTCATGTCCGTGGAGTTAGGCAGTTTATATCTAACTTATAAGTGAAAGGTCAAGATGGACGCGTCACGTCTCTGCCTAAGAAAGAACTTAAGTAAGCTAATCAAATGTCTACCCTTACTTAATTATGGGTAGCATTAGATACAAAGAGATTAATTTTTTAAACTCATGTTTCAGACATAAACATACCATGTTTTACAAGTATGAAACATGTAATTGATCTAGGTATGAAACATGTATTGAACATGTACGTGAACTAGTATAATAAAGTAAAGCTGAAATTTTATTAAAGCGTAACACATTAATAACATATTTTTATGTTAACTGAGGGATTAAAACTTTTCTAAATGAAGCATTATTAAATTAAAACTTACTTTCAGAATAAGTAATAATAATTGTATGATCCGGTCAGATTTTATATTTCCAATGTAGGATGTAAGTGTAACTGAAATTCGTAGTTCCAAAAACTTTCATCAACATTTTTGGTCGAGATATTTCGCCTCAAATGGTTTGACCCATGTTATTCACCATTGTTATTCACCCATCTAATGTTTAAAACCAATTTACGAAAAATACTTATGCTTTTTAACATTTTAACTTGCAAAAATATGCTGCTTAATGTCAAAACAATATTTTCTGTTTTTAGCCACGTAAAATGCACTAGACAGGAACACACAATTTAACTGCTTATTGAAATTCTGTGTGTGTGCCGTACCAGTTCGGATGGGAAAGCGTTGGAATGAATGTTTACATGTGGTTCGAACCTGCAGTTCATTATTCCTTGGTAGTATTCTGGTCAGTAGACTGTCCTGTTGTGACGGGGGTTCCAGTTTCCCCCCGCGGACGGAGGTACAATTTTGTGTTTTCTTTACAATTGGTCCGTTAAAAACAGCTTTAACATATAAACTACAAATTGTTCGTAGAAAATAGGTTTCCTCTGTAAATACTATGGTATTTTTCTGGCACATCAGCAGATATACGTTTTTTTCTGCAAAACCATGCACTTTTTTACAGTGTTCAGAGTTTTTATAAATATCTATTTTACGATTCATTCAAAATCTTCTTTTGAAAAAAACTCTCACCATACAAAAAAATATTTTTTTATATATTCAAAAAAATTAAAATTTGAAATATTAAGAAAGTATTTTAGCAAGTTTAAATGTGAAATCAACAAGAAGTTCAAAAAGATCTAAAATAGCCTACATTCCTGTTACTTAAAACTTACTGAAGTTCTAATCTTGAAACAACTAGATTCGTAACAGTAAGTGTCACATACACTGAGAAAAAAAATCTGTAACCATTACAGAAAATTTTTTTGTAGAAAACTTTTCCTAGAAAATTTCTAGTAATAATTACTAAAAATATTGCTGTAAAACACATAATATATTTTTGTTAGCATTACATGAATATATCATGTAGATTTACAAGACTATTTAATGTATCACACACAAGTATTGTTTCTGTAACCATACAAGAAAATTTTATGTATCCTATACAAGTAATGTTTCTGTAACTTTACACGACTAATTTATGTGTCCTATACAAGTAATGTTTTTGTAACTTTACAAGACTATATTATGTACCCTCTACTAATAATGTTTATGCAACTTTGCTCGACTAATTTATGTAGCCTACACAAGTATTGTTTCTTAGAAAATTCATCTTTAATTCAATAAATGTTGGCAAGTTTTTTTTCCCCAACTTGCAATTATGTTGCCAAAAATTTCTTGCGAACCAACCAATAAATGTTCCAGAAATATAAATTCTTGGATTAACGTTTTGGTTTGCCACAAAAGACTTGAACGTTTTACAATTCAAATCCCTTGTGGTAAACTAAAACAAGCAAAGAATGTATGATTTTCCTATTTCCAGTACATAATGATACACAAGAAGTTTTCGGCAACAAACACATATTTAAAAAATCTAATAAATGTTAATTATAAGTCTAAAAAACTGAAAACGATAAAAAAATAACGAAGCTGTGGGAATAAATTAAAACTTAAAATTACTAAAATTGGTTGAGATATATTTATATAGAAATATCGTTTCATTTCATATAACACTTTCAAGACAGAATTAGAAATTTTGTTTGTAACTAGGAATTTCAGCTAATGCTTGCAGTAAAAATGCAATACTGAAAAAAAAAATACTAAAAAAATGCAATACTGAACATTACTAACATAATGTACACAAATGATATAACACCAGTTACAAATTTCATATTTATTGACAAGCAAAACATTTTTGCCCTAATGGACCAAGACATTTCTTCTTCCTGTACAAGATCAGCATATGGTGTTTTCAGTCTTATGTATATTCTTCATACATTGCGAGAATTTTTTGCATCCTTAAAAAAACCAAATTGTTAGAGAATTTAAGAAATTAGTTGTATAAATATCACAAGTAAAGAAATTGAAGAGTACACGGGAAGAACCGATTGATTTCTTTAGAGTCTTTCCGTAATTGAAGAGTACAGGGGAAAACCGATTGATTTTGTAGAGAAGTTTAATTAGCAGGCCACTTACTCGATGATAGCGAGTGATCGCCTAAACTTGTTTAAGGAAATCAGTTCCTACCACAGAGATCATAGTTAAAAGAATAAAGGGGTAGATCACGTGACCTCCAATGCTAACGACAGGACGCGCAAGGAGCTCCTAGAAGAGCCCCAATGAAGCCAGTGTTGTAGGTCACGTGAGCTTCCACTCTAATACTTTAACATATCTCTGTGGCTCCTAGCTACCAACATTAAGGCGATTGACGATCCTGACGCTTGGACTAAGCGAAGAAGAAAGAGAGAAACCGTTTTTCTGCCGCCAATGTAAGCCAAGCAGACAATTGCGGGCGTCCGCCTAATGAACCAATCGGTTCTTCCCCTGTACTCTTCAAATGTCTCCGCTTGGTGGACATTGGCGACCGGAAACCGCTTTTTCTTATGGTTCTTCATTTGCGGTACAAACGTGTGACTCGTTCAACTCAACTCTGGCGTGAATTAGGGTTGCCGCGAAAGATAAACAAAGCGAGTAACTGGCTTACTTTACACCAGTTTAGGCGATTTCTCGCTATCATCCCCAAAAGAGGTTATTAAGAAAATCCTTGTGCAAAATCAATATTTAAAATTTTGTTCAAATATTTACTTTTACGGACGGAAATCTCCACGGTATCAGTACCCAGTTTTCATTTTTTTTTTTCTATTTAAAAGAATTGACTAAAAAGGCGTAAGATCAGGTGTAATAATTAAGTGGGTCAAGGATATTGCAGTTTGCAAATAAGGGTAAAGTAGGTAAATTTATAAAAAAACAATGACAATTTTTTCAATAATATTTTTTCAATATTTAGGAAATTTTTGAATAAATAAGTTACGCAAAAAAAGATGTTATAATTTTACAAATAAATCACAATTTACATCTACTTTCTTAAAACTTTATCACTTTTATAACACACTAACCTCACAAACACAAATATTTATTAGTTACCTAAAAATATTTTTTTGGAAAATTTATTTTTGCCACTAAAATTTCATTTTACAAAATTCAAATCCATGTAAGGTATTTATATAATTATAAAGAAACGAAACTTTTGTTCCAAAAGTTAGTTCAAAGCAAAAAAAAATCTTACTAAAGAATATATTCTATCAAAGGAATGTTTATCAGTACCTCTTTAGTATAAAAACTAACAAAAATATTCAATAAGTTTAACATAAAAAAATACAAACACCTGAAAAATCAAACAAGAAGTTTCAATAGAACTAAAATAGACTACTTTCCTGTTACTTAAATACTTACTGAAATTCTTACCGTAAAACAAGTAGAAAAATCCCCAAACACAGCATCCAGGTTATATCCAAAATTTTTAAAAGAAAAAAATCGATCAGTTGCGTTAATTTTATTTCAGTTTGAATTTAATTATACATTTAAAAATAAAAAAACATGAAACTACTCCAAACTGCTCCAAAAAAAATGAAAATTAAACCCGACCAGATTTCTTATTAAACAGAGCGTTTCTTAGAACGGAACCCCCAGTGTTTAGTTCCCAAGTTTGCTTGGTACCCATTTTATCGACTCTCTCACGGGATGAAAAGATGGGTCAACTAGCCCAATCCGAAATTCGATCCTCGAACCCGCAGCGTGGCAATGCAAATCACTCACTACTTCATATTCGGATATCTAAATAGGCTAAGTAGGCTGTAGCCTAGAGCGACAAATTTTAGGGGGCGGCAAATTTTACGACCAATTAAAGCGGCATTCCGCAATACTAATTTTTTTAAAGTTAATATAACATTTTTGATACTAAATTTTTTTAAGAAAAACAACTAACTTACTTTAAAGCGTAAATAAACGTAATCGTAAATACGTAGTAAAACTTTAGTTAAACATATTACGAACAAGGCCAATTTGGAAGTTGAAAGAATTGAAGTTTTTTTTTTTTTTTTTTTTTGAATTAACGTCGCACTAGAGCTTACACAGGGGGCTATTGGCGACGGGCGTTCGTATTTTTAGAACCACAGTCAGGTGTCGAGCCCACCTGAATAGGCACCCACAACAAACCCTAAGGGCGACATCGTACGCAGCGTTAGGACTTTGGAAGGATATTTAACGTGCACTCCCTTACACGGGGTATTTTTCGTTGGATTTTTGGGCGATGCCGGGACCGTGGGCTGCACGTGGGTTTATAGGTCCCCAGTCGCGAAAGAAATTTAGAACTGTTAAAAAAAAACTCGTATATTACTTCGCTTTCGATTAGAGGTGTAGAGTGTAAAGGTATATAGATAATTCTAATAGGGTAGAAAGAGAAAAAAATGGATGGTTATGTTATGAAAAAATATCTGGCGGCAAATCAATCGAAGCCTATAGGCGGCATATCTTTAAATCCGGCCCTGCTACCACTAAGCCACACGGTAATAATGGGACTACATATTACATAAGTTAAAATCAAATTGCTTAACTTTGTTTAATAAACATAGCTGACTTTCGACTAATTTATCACCAATCGCAAATGATATTTTGTTTATAATTACTCCGCGAAACTAAACACTATCAAAAAAGCAGTAATCCTCGCAAACAGAACACTTTTCATGGTATATTCACGAAATTTTCATGAACATAAAAACATTAAACAATCATTAACAATGCTGGATACCCTAATAAGAATTATAAATAGAATAATTGAAAAAATATTAGTACTTACCTATTTTTAAACGTGTGTTGCGAAAAAACTTAAAATGGCGATTTGCGACTTAAATTACGATCGAGGTCAAACTTTAGTTGTCGATGCGCGCGCAACTTCATGTAGAAGAAGATGATTGGCTGGAAGAAATTGAAAATACTAGACATTTCTTTGTAACTGTAGAAACGAAGATTTCTTGTCCGAATTACAAAAACTTTTTTTGTAAAACTGATTATTTCTGTAACATTACTAAAAAATTTTCTGTATGTTTACAGTATTTTTTTCTCAGTGTACAACCGTTTCTACATAAAATATTTATACGCATTGGCATAAATTTGGAAACTAAGCACAGCATCCAGCTATAATTTACAAGTCTTAAAGCCAAAATCAACTATTTTCATTAATTTGCTATCTCAAATCAAATTAATACTACTTATCGTCTGCTTGATTTATTTGTAGTTCTCCGAATAATTATTTATTTATAACAAAAAACATGAAACTATTCCAAAATGAACTTAAAAAAAGAAATTTTAATTGAAACTAATCAGGATTATACGCAAAAAATATGACCAAAATAATTTTGCTTAAAATAATATTATTTTTATTGAATAAAGTTTCTCACGCCATTGTTGAGTTGGCAACAGAGATTTAAATGACTCGAAATTGAGTTTCAGTGCTAATCCAATTGGAAACTCGTCTAAAAATGGTAGTTTTATGTCCATCTGATAGTACAGACAGACGGACAAAAAGTATGAAAGTTGAGTATCTGAGGTCATACCTTTCTAACAAAAAAATAATTTTTAAGATCGGTTGTGTAGAACCGATTTTGGAAGTAGGGTTCGGACGGACAGACAGACGGAAATCGACAGCATGTAAATACCTACTTTTTCATTTTTTTAAAAATTCTTTCGCATTAAAAAAAAGAAAAGTAGACTAAAAATTAGATATTTGGTGCATTACTTTTTTGGATACAAAAAATATACTACACTGTGAAAAAAAATCTGTAACCATTACAAAATTTTTTTTTGTAAAAAACTTTTCCTAGAAAATTTCTAGTAAATAATTACTAAAAATAGTGCTGTAAAAACACATAATATATTCGTGTTAACATTACATGTTTATATCATGTAGATTTACAGGACTATTTTATGTATCCCACACTAGTAATGTTTTTGTAACTATACAAGAAAATTTTATGGATACTGCATTTTCCGTGCAATTGTAAAGAAAAAACAAAATGTCTGCTTTCCCGGTGTGGTATCAAACCCCGGTCTCCCGCGTGACAGACGGGGGTACTGACCACTACACTACCGAGGAATAGCAGACTGCCGAAACCCGGGATCTTTGCCGAAATCCGGATAGGAACCTTCAGATGTCCGATCGAGCGCTCTCCCAACTGTACCATGTCGGCACACAGATAGTCAGGAAATGAGAAATGAAATTCATTGGAAACAATCAACTAAGTTATAAATTTAAAATAGCGATTAGTCTAGAATCACGGTAGAGGTCAGACTTTAGTTCGTGTAGCTCTAGTGCGACGATAATTCAAACCTAACTTAACCAAACTTTAGTGGCGATGATCGCGACATTTCATGTAGAAGAACATGATTGGCTGAAACAAATTGAAAATACTATAAAAAAATTTGTAACTGCAGAAATGAAGATTTCTGTTCAGAATTACAAAAACTTTTTTTTGTAAAATTGGTTATTTCTGTAACATTACTAAAAAATTTTCTGTATGATTACAGAATTTTTTTTCTCAGTGTAGGACAAATTCTCTAAAACGCTATTAAGTAATGATTTTGGGATATAGAGAATTGAACCGTATACTTTTTTCCCATATTGTATACATCCCATAAATTCACGTATTGGCGAAAAAGTAAACCAACTCTCATCTTTTACCATTTATTTGAACCCAATGAGTCGGTATCTCTCTCTCTCTCCCCCCCCCCCCAAGCAGCCCAAATCTCCGATAAATTGCGGCGGCCCCACTCAAAAAGTTGCACTGATCGACGACCAAAAGCGGGGTGGCAACATGATATTGAGAGATGATCCCACACCGCAATGGTATGTCATCAGATTTGAGTTTACCCCGAGCAAACTACCATCAATAAACTAGTTTTCCGAAAAGAAACAGCCATTGATCAAGCTACTTGAGTCTCATTTAGATAGACAGAGACGTCACTACTGTGTTCGAGATATCTGAAGAGGAAGGAGATTGGTTACAGGGCTGTTATTATTGATGTAGTCGAAAAGGTTGGATGTTCTGGGTATTGGAATAATACGAAACGAAGATAACACTGTTATAGTTTCTCCTAAAAGCTCAACCGAAAGGAGTTATTATAAATGACCTTTTTAAAAAATAAAAAGTTAATTGTGTTAACATTTGAATTTTAAAATACGAATACATACATATTGATTTTATAACATTCAAAACAATTCTTTACTAAATTTTTTAGTTAAATTTTAAATTGCTATACACTTATATGTAATTAATAATTCCAATATAAACTCAACTAGTGTATTCAATAGGTTTTGATCCTCTAAGACGTATGACTATATTGCAAATCTTCCTGGTAATTTGAATAAGACCAAATATTTCGACGAAATTTTCGCGCACATTATTCGCCATTTTTTTTATATACGATAGCTAGACGGTTTAAGCCATAAAAATTTGGCCTCCTCCGAGCATGCTTTTGAGCAAAAAATCAAGTTCAGTATTTGCCAAACATTAAGATATAAAATGAAAAAGAACAAAAAAATTCGCAAAGTCTACTTCTCGGCAACGATTTTCCATTTATTAGATTAGCAAAGACAAAGCGTCATCCCCAATAAAAGTAGATGGACGAAAGGGACTTTTAAACGCAGTTCTCGGTAGTGAGAAAATTTCAGCTCTGCGCCAGGAAAAAACCACGGAGCAGTAGAGTACCTTGCGGATGACGTCAATTCCAACTATGTCAACACACTTCAGTTGGGGAGTTGTTTAATCTGGTTACAAGGAGTATATTTGAATAGCTTTTCCAAAATTTTAGTTGATATGTTTATATGCAGAGGAAAAGCTATTGCATTTACATGAGTTATGCAAAATGATCCTGTACCCCAAACTCATTAGAAAGTTCTACAAATATTCATGACAATATGGCAATCAGCTTAACGTATGAAACAGATGTTAAAATCTATCATTTGCCACTTAACCAACTTGACGATTGGTAAGTGATGCTTCCAATTTGGTAATAAAGTCTTGCAACTTTACGCTACATTAATCAAATCATGGACTCGCATTTAGCTCTTTGTGGATACTCCCAATACTTACGCACTATTAGCTACAATCTCAAATGCAGAGACAGGCTCATTTGTCATACTTAATCTTGATCATAACAATCACCTAATCACCCAACAATTGAAGTGATAATCGTTCAAATTGATCGACTTGTTTAGTGGGGGAACATTTGTGATTCGCTAATTACTTTTATTTGAATCTTTCGGTCTTTTAAATGGATTATTTTTAACTGTTTTTTTAAATAGTATAATAAACTTTTTAATTGAGGATTAGGATTCAAATGTAAAAAGTCGATATCAATAGGATCATTTCAATATAAGCCAAATAATTTTCAACTTAAAACTCATCATTTGTATCTGATAAAACTATAATGGACAATTTTATGAAAATTGGCTAACAATATATTATTCCAACATATAATTCAAATATATAATTCAAATCTACTATATAATTCAAATATGTAATTCAAATCCAATATATAATTCAAATTAAATAGTTTAAAAAAGTTCAATGAATTTAATATTAAGCATAATATTAGCTGAACCGCGGGATTTCAAACTATCGATAACAATATTCTTCCCAAAAGCCATAAATCTGACCGCACACCTACTCTGAATGTTAAATTTTGTTGATGCAAAATGATAAATTCCTTGAATCGGTCAAAACTGATGTTCCGTGCTATATAAAATTGTCAATCATAACAAAAAAAAATTAGTTAACATTGCACAACACAGTGCTAATTCAGCACGAGTGAGTGGGAGGGGGAAGGATGCAAATCTAGGGAGGGATATTTCTCTAAGCCTATTTACTCCAGCAAGTGTTGAAAATTTTTTACACGCGGTTTTTTTATACAATAAATTTCTATGGTTTAATGTTTCAGTTAATTCAAATTGTTAAAAACAATTCGATTTGTTTTAATTTTAAATCACTTTATAACCAACATATTCGACATAACATTCATTTTATAACCAACAATTTCATAAAGTATAAATTATAGGGGCGTTTAAGCTAGCCATACATTTATCACTTATGAAATCGCCGTCTGTATAAATGTTTAACACCTGCTTTTTTTTTGCTCATATAAATATTTTTTCCCCTTGAATTAACAGAGAGAAATGATTTCGGTTTGGAGACCCGTCTCCCCTGAAGTACGGCGAATAAAACCGGATCCGCTGTGTGTGAAACGAATCTTTCGTCAAATCAATGCAGCAAAACAGAGGGCCATTCGGGACCCGCTGAATAAATCACATTTGTTGAACGCTTCTTTACACAATGCTTTTTCTTTTTCGGAAAGAATGCTCGCCTTCTCTAATGAGGCAATTAATAATAAATACCTCTTGAAGAAATATGCGAGCTAATGTGTATAAAAATGGATGTAGAAGAAATTTCTGTGCTTCAGTTTACCGTGCAAATATTTAACAATACTTCTTTTAACTCATTGTAGGCATTCTAGTTTACAGTTAACGATTATAAAACTATTTATAAGGAATGCAACTTCAAACTGTTTGTGTGTGAATCTATTAAAATTACTCAATGGATTTTATGTAATAACTATTTGTTTTAATATTTCTTACACTTGAATAGTGTTAAAATGCATTAAAAATTTAAGACATGGGTATATGGACAATTCAGTAGACTATCTGAAAGTTGAAAGACACCTTTATCATTATTTACACAGATTATCCAAAACGGTAATTAGGTGGAAATTACTTTCACTGTTAAAGATTAATTGGGCTGAAAGATCATAAATTTTTGAGAAAGCGATTAATTAGTTTGAAGATAATCCAAGCTCCACGTCATTTAATGATTGGATTGCATGTGTAACGTGAATTAATATTTTATCTGTGTTTATAAAGACTGCTTATTTTTCACTAAAATACATAATGGGTTGAGAAAAGTTGATGAATGTTTGGCTCTTTAAATAATCACAAAACGTTCTGTTATTGTATGCTTTTAGCATTGTTTATATCTTGAGATTATATTAAATTAGCTCGTATATTCTCTATAGAAATTCATTTTTAGACAATGAAATGTTGACAGGTATCTTTGATGGGAGATTTTAAAAAATGTAATTTTACCGGAGCTCATTTGAATTTAAGCTGGGTCCATGAACACTACACAAAAACACGAATACCGGCAATTATGGCGTAATAGGTTGAAATGAAATTGTCGACTTTTTTTTTATTAAGGAAAATTTGTGTGCGGATGTTTATCTGGCTATAAAATAATTTTAAAATTAGAAGCTTTCTCCATAATAGTGATTATTTCTGTGTATATGTTAAAGGTAAAACACTAAAAAATTCAATCTTTAAAACTAACGTTGAATGTTTAACTGTGATACAATAATGATTCATTTTGCTATAGAAGCGGTTCTCTGAGCAAGCACACAAGCTGGAATATATATGTATCATACCATACCATTTTGCTATTTGTTGTTTTCAGTCTGAAAGCAATATAATCCGCAAAATAAAGAAAATTCAATAAGATTTTTCAATATTAGAAATCATTTGAAATTTTGAAAACCTTTTCCTTGCATAAATAAAAGGAACTCAATCACATTACTTTGAATTTGTAAATGATAGACTTTCAAACTTTATTTTCATCAAGTGTGATGGTACACTTCGATAATTTGTAATTTTAAAAAAAAAGTAATGTAAATGTTTGTTTCATTAGACAATCGATGCATTTGTGTGTTCTTATAACAGACGAAACATTTGATAGGATTGTCAAAACTTTAAAAAAAATAATAATTTGAATATCAATTATTATATTCCAATTCGTACATTTTTATACGTTTTTTTTTACAAATTCCACATCAGCATTTTTAAAAGCCCGTTTAAATCACACTTAATGCAAGCTAGAACCTCAAGCTAGCCAAAATTATCTTTATTTTTCAAAATTATCTTTCAAGTTCAAAAACATTTCTCTTATCATACAGTTGACATTAATGTAATGAATCGTGTTTTTTATTAAAGTTATTGCATTAAAATAAACTAACACTTTTTTGAATTTGTAAGAAAGAAATAGAATATTGCTTATTATCTTGAATTTTTTAATTAAGCTTTTTTTTCTATGACTTCTTACATAATAAATTGGTGAGGCTATGCTTTTTGCTGATTTATTTGAATATTCTGTTTTTTTTTTTTTCGATTGAAAAATGTCTCTCCGTCTGAAATCTTTTCTTATAATTAGCTTTGATGAGTTATGTGCATAAATAACTTTCATTTGTATCGAGACAACATTATCAAATTAAATATATTTTGGGAATGACATCAAGTTGATGTAGAGAAAAATTCTTTCGTAGTAGAATATCAGTATTCATTGATCAATATTTTATATTAGCATTTAAATTGTCGTGTTTTGTACATTGACATGTACAAAAGTTGCATTACTCTTTTTTTTTTTGAGTTCTGGAGTAATGTAGATTTACGATTTAAAACATATGAAGCCCTAAGATGTTAATAAAAGTGCTTGAAATGTAAACAAAAAGGTAATAGAGTGAACGTACTTGTATAATATTATGTGATAACCTTCTGAAGCCCTCTTATAAAAATGCAGCGTAGCCAAGTACTGTCTTTACGAATAATATGGAAACAATTCGAAACATTATGAGTATGTAAAAAAAACTGAAACCACAGAAAATATATTCCTCGAAGCGAATCAATTCTTGAAACACGGATCATTTGAGCGGGTCACGAACCAAGCATGAGGCGCAATGCGAAAAGAATTTTAAATAATACCGGAATTATATCTGAAAATGTGGAATGTTTTCTACTATAACACTCTGTGGGTGTCTTCCCCTCGATGAATTGCGTTGGTTTACAGACGAAGTTTTCGTAACTAAACTCGATAAGAAGGTTAAAAATGATCTTCATGGCAATAGTAGCCTTCCTTTTTTTCTTTCTGAGAAACACCGTAAATTCGAATAACTGTATGCACAAGTGGGTTCACAAATGCGAACGCAACACAATACGAACTTACTTAAAATATCATTTTATAATAAGGTTTCTGATGCACACAGTACAATGTTTACACCCAAAGAACTTTGCAATATGCAATCTGGGGCAGCCTGTACTGTCTCAAGCTTCATGGAGTAACGTTTTACAATGCATATAAGAGACATGATGTGGAAAGGAAAAAATATGTAGATTCTTCAATGGACTTAAATTAAATATAAAAATTACAACTCTTTTTTTCCTTCAAAAATTAGTGTTTTGCTTCCTGTAAACATGAAAAAAATCATTTTAAAAATGTAAGGCTTAATAATCAGAGCTTCCCCTATCCCAAAGCACTTTCCATTAAATATTCAAGGGCTGCATACAAAACAAATATTTTTGCTGTAAACATTGGTAGCCTTAGTAGGCTGGTTACAGATATTGTAAGACAAGTCACGTAATATGAGGTTTTTCGGATTAAATAGAATATTAATGGAATAAATGATATAAGAAAGAAGACTTTCTTATAAGAAAGTTTCTTCTGGAATGATATTGGATATTTTTCTGTTTCTCATCAAGTTCAGAGAAAAACTATCCAAGGATTCTTTCTTGCATTGGGTCACATTTGAAGAGTAGCAACATTATATTAATATTTTTGTTACTTTCTTTTTAAATACAGATTTAATTTATCAGAGATCAAATACCAAATTAAGTAAGAGCAGTCTTTCCATCCTCAGGGAAAACATTTTTTCCGGTTTTTTTTAAAGTTTTCTCACTTTTCACTCACATCTCACTTTTAGTGTACTTCATTTACTGGTTCTATATTAAAAACTAATGATAACTAATAAAGCAAATTTAAAATCTCAAAGTGATTAGATTAAACAGAAAATGAGATATTTAAAAATTAAGTTGAACGATGAGACTTTATCTCAGTATTATGCCGATCATCAGACAATTTAATTAAAGTTATTTCTATAATAGGATTTTAAGGTATCCATATACCGTAGAAAAAAAGTGGAAAATTGATAAAAATATGTGTTCAGATTCTTTTGCATTAAAATATTACATGATTCTTCATCTTTCAAATGGTACAAGTAGATTTCTTGTATTATAGTTTTTTTTATTTACAGTTTGTCTTTTACAAACACTCTATTGTCATCAAACTCCCAATGAAAACATAATTCATTTTTTTTAAAACTGAGCTTTTTCATAATATGCTTTTGCTCCGAGTATTTCAAATTAATATGCTTCGATTTAAAAAAAAATAGAGTGTATTTTAAGGAGTATGAATCAGGGCATGTGGCGATACTTTTATAACAATTGTAAAAAATATAATTTTTTTACAGATTTTTAAAAAATTTAATTATTAAAAAAGTCATATTTTAAAGCAAGCTTGTTCAAACTATCATAATTAAATAACTACTTTTATGTTAGTTTTTAAGTGCCTGATCTTCTCAAAGTTTTAAAAGTCACGTTATTAAGTTTTGCAACAGGTTTTTATTTGCATTAATCAGATTTTCAGTTTTTTTTTTATTTGGAGAAACTGGTGCTTGTTTTCCAATAGAGCAAGTTTTTTTTACCTGGTCTTTTATAGGAAATGAGTAGTTAAGAGGCTCTAACTGGTGTTTGGTTTATAAATAAATGCACCCACCAAAATTTTGTTCAGTTAGTATTGTCATATTGTCACAAGGGATGTTTTTGTGATTTTTTTCAACATTGAGTGAATTATCATGCCGATATCAAGACTTAATAAAACGAACAATTATTAAACTTACTGATTTATCGAATAAACTAAAACTGTGGTTCTTTTGTCTACTTGCATATATATGTACTTTTAAAATAACTTAAATGTATTCTCCTAAAGATACTATTAATGTCGAATTATAAAGGAGCGGGTTTTCCAAAATTTTAAGGCGCACGATTTCCAGCACAGTCTCGTCGAAAAAAAAATATCCCGTTATTTATAAGGTAAGCTTGATGTGACAAAATTGGAAATATTTCTTTTAAAAACCTGACCATGCAATATAACTATATACCAAGCTCTAAATAAAGTTGAAAAGGAAGTTTTGATCTTGAGTAAAAATTGTTTACACAATAATTAAAAGAAATCCGATAGAAGCGCAGGCACTCCTGAAGTTGAACGTACGTCAGTTTAGTAACTATCATGAAAGGGTGCAGTCAAAGAAGAAGCATCCGCAAACTCAAAATATTCCACATTCATCGTGAATAAAAGAACTACTTAAAAATAATGAGCCATGTTGCAAACACTGCAGTCAATTGGCTGGTAAAAAAAATGAGAAACTATCTTACGAAATTTATGATAACTCCGACTTTTTGTTTTGCTACCCCCATTTAGCCTTACTTTTTAGCCATACTTTAGGCAACCTCTCTAGAAACGAGCACCAGCAAACTTTGGCTCCACAGAAAAAACATAATTTGATGAGTAAATAATTATCCAGTTGAAAATAACCTTTTTTGAACTTTGTTTAATTAAAATTTTGGTAAAATAAACCTGTCATTTTTTTGCAATGTTTATGTATTTTCTAGATGTACTTGTTGCTTATTTTAATGCATTTTTGGCAGGCTGTGAAAATATATTCATAATGCGGTTATCGTTTTTTACCTCAACATGCTACAATTTAACAATTTGCAGAAAAAAAACTACATTTGCCCATTTCAAAAAGTATTATAGCTAGTTTGTTGGTAAAAGTATGATGAATAAAATTATCTTTATTATTTCTTTAAAAAAAGGAAATATTAAAATCATAACGAAAGACATGGAAAACTTGTTCCGGTCTTCCTTACGTTATTCTCTTTTATTATTTTAAAATTTTATATTATCACTTCAAACGATCTACTTTTAGTTTAAAAAGGCATCATTTTCATAATCAATCATACATCAATATCGTTAAAAACTAATTTGATTTTAAATATTTGTTTTAAATATAATTTATGTTTTTTTATTATCTATTGTAAAAATATTTTTGTCACTTCAAACTGACAATTCAAATGTGTAAAAAATATTTTTCATAAATAAAGTTTTAGAGGAATCTGTTATGAAAGATTAAAAAATAATAATAAAGCTATGAATTCTATGATAACTAAAGGAAAATATGCAATAATTTGGTAGACTTAACAGAATATTAATGAAAACTATTCTCTAAGTGGACCAAATATTCTAAGTTTGCATATCATGTATTGGTTTATTAATGATGTATGTCTAGAATAATATTTTCAGTTATTGACAAGCAAAGCAATATATTTTTTAAATTGTATTGCAATAGCCATTCATCTATATAAGATGTTTCGATGAACTATCACTTAGATATTCTCAAATTAAACAATCTAAACAAATATTTTATAGCTCAAATATATCAATAAATACATAATAGCTCAATAATTAAAGAATTTTAATAAATTTTTCTACGTTCAAATATTTTTGAATAACATAAAAAATAGAAATAAAAATAAAAATTATTATACGGTAATTTGTCATTCCCCCCAATTGAAAAAACATATCAAGGATACTCACCGAGCGATCTTCAAAGTGTCGACTTTTGTGCCGAACTTTTTGCACCTTCTCCAAGTTGCTCCAAAGTCGGAAGATGGGGATGAGATGAGAGATGCTTGTCGGCATCTTCCGCGCATGCGCTGAACGCCCAAGAATCGGGAAAGAGTTTCGGCTTTTCCACCAACACTGAACAGGGGTTTACTCCAAAAGAACCAATACTCATTCGGGAGAAGGGACTCCTAAAATTTAATTTATAAAAAAGGAATCGGCATCGGGACTGTTATGTAACCGAGTGAGCAATCATACATGTTTATACAGGGTGTCCTAAAAGTTCCCGTACTCCAAAAAATCATTATTAGTGCTTAATTTTTAAAATATTAAAATTTTATCGTCTGCTTATTATTTCATCAAATCTTTTGTTTTTATTGCTTGGTTTTTTTTTCGTGCTCAAGTTGTTCTGTAATAAAATTATATGTCATTTTGTTCTTCATTGCAACATCATTTTTCACTCATTTAGATAATTGCGTTGCTTGTAGCTCATTTTGGATGCAAATCATAATGAAAGATGTAAAGAATTTTGGCGACATAAATATCCAGTTGATGCTATACTGAGTAAAGATACTCTATATAAACTCGTCCAGAGATTTCGTGCGACATCAGGTTCGGTGGAAGATAACACAGGAGTGGCAGACCGAAAATTGTTACACCAGACTTTGTGCAAGAAACTCCACGAAGGATATTGTACTAATTGAATAATCGAGTAGGTGCATAACAACTCCTGTAGATTGAATGATTAAATTTTGCTGAAGGGCGCTAGGTCCTTTTTGGATAAGCAAGCGATCCTGTTGTGACAAGTCCCGAGACAGCTCGGGAGAGAGCAAAAATTCGGGATCGTGACGCGAAACTTTTTCAATAAACTCATCGTGTTGGCTGATTAGATGTACTCTACTTTCGGGTTCTTTTTTTTTAAAACTCCCTGCCTTATTGAAAATACGCTTAAAAAATCTCTTAAAATGCGGCACTCAATCACCCGTATTTGTGACAAGCGCCACAGTAGGATGAATTTCTGCATATCGAACCTAAGCTTTGGGATTAAATTTTTGGCAAACTTTTTTTGAGAAAAAGTTTTATAAGCTGGGAAGGTTTTTTTATCGATTTCTTAAGTAAAAGTGTCAGACGATGACTTTTTATAATATGCTGCCTTTCAACAGATTACTAAAACCTTAAACAATAAAGTGTACATTGCGTTTAAAATTTGTTAGCCCATTAAAAAATCATTCTTGATAATTGACACTTTACCTTCCGAATAAAGGATTTAACTTTGGAATTTAAAAATTAGTTTTTTGTGTAACCTAATTTTTCCTAGATAAATTTTTCAGTTCTATAGATTTCACTTGTCTTTGTTTTTTGCGTGATAAATTTGAGCAAAAAGCTTATTTTAGTTCGGCAAGTTTTCTTCCCAATTAATGAGCTAAAATACTGCCCTATATCAATAATTAAGCATTGTTACTTTTAATAACTTTTATCATTAATTGAGCATTGTCACATCAAGTAGAATTTACAAATGCAAAAAGTGACTAAAATCTTATTAATTTTTAAGATTGATATTTGTTCATAATAGGTTGTTTCCACGAAAATGCGCCATGAGCATCATTTTTTAAATTTCAACTCTTTTATTTTAAACAAAATCTACTCGGCAAAAATTCTTGACACTTTATTTTCTCTTTTTATACCTCAAAATAAACAGTTCGTGAAAAAATTCGAACAATAAATTTAAAATTTGAGTTAAATATAGAACATCAAAACTTTGTCATGTTGTCACATTTGTCATGTCAGTCACGCTAATAAATATTTATAATATTTTACTATTTATCAATTTTTTTTAATTTTTTTCTTTCTGGTTGGCACATAAGAATCATATATCGATTCCCAAAAAATTCTAGACTTGAAATACTTACCTGTTAAGAGCAAATGGTAATCATAGAAGGTCACTCAAAATCTGTGTCTCAATTTTGTCATGTCAGTCACGGCATGTTTTAACCCAATTAATTTTAAGTATTTTCTCTTGAATGAAAATTTCAGCGTTTTTTATAATCAAGACCTTTATTTGCATCACCCCATGGTAATTTTTTAACAGTTAATTAACGTTTAGTACTTTTTGAGAGCCAAGAACGTTGTCTTTTGTCATGTCTGTCACGACTGGAATTAACCAATATTTAAATGCAAAAAAAATTAATTTTATTATTTTTATTATCTTGAATATTGGTATTGTTATAATATTTGGTGGCGGGGGAGAGTGTGTTTAACAAGAGAATGTAATTTCATGAAATTTTATATTTTTTAATTGATTCTTTTATTTTCTATTATTATTTTGCTATAACCTGAGAAAAATCCAGAAAAAAATAATATTTTTATTTTTTTATTTTAAAATATGTTTTTTAATAAAACCCTTAACATAAAAATATCGTTCAAGAGAGAACTAAATCTGTAAATGAGAACGGATACCAACCGATTCAATCACTGATTACATCTCACGAAAAATACAGTAGATAACAAGACATTGTCAAAAAACTAAAATTGCTTATTATAGATATTATATGGCTTACTATTTTATATTTAAAAAAGAAAGGGCTGGGGAGCCCAGTCGGTTAGGCACTCGCCTATCATGCGAACGGTCCCAAGGTCCAGGTCCGGGCATCGCCAAAATAACTGCCGACCTATAAACGGCCCGTGCATCCAAAACTGTCCGAAGAATAATACCCCGTGTAAGGGAGTGCACGTTAAACATCCGTCAAAGTCCTAACGCTGCGTACGATGCCGCCCTTAACGGTTGCGTTGTTGCCTCTTCAGGTGTCGGTCGGCTCATCACTTGACTGCTGTTCTTAGATACGACGCCCGTCGCCAATAGCCTTCGTGTAGCTCTAGTGCGACGATAATTTCTAACCGAACCGAACCTGTAATTTAAAAGGAACAGAAATACTTATTATAGTACAGACTGACGGACATCAGCAAAATTAAATTAATTTCAAACGGAAAATATAAACTACTCATTCAATTATTAGATTTTGAGTTTCAATTATTATTGCTCTTATGACGATCCTCATACTATGTGAAAAAAGTTTTCTCAGAGGATGCTATTTTAGAACTTATGCACTAGCTCCATGGGACTGACCAAGGATTGAACATCCCTCTTAATAGAAAACAGGCTTAGATAGTGTAAAAGATATTTTTTGATGTTTGTACTATAAATGTGATGGTTACATCGAAAGTTGAAAGAAGGACAAGAACGGACAGACATAGGTAATTCCTGAGAAAACGTGCAATTTGAGGAGAAAAAATCTCGAGAAAAATATATTGATGAAAGTTTTCGAAACTTTAGATTTGAGTTACCCTTACGAACTGCATTGGAAAAATAAGATCAGTCCAAATCATACAATTAATAATAATTATTCATATAGTAATACATGGACCGAATACACGGACATGATGGTACACGGACATGACGAAATCGTAAATAAGAAGTTCCAGGCGCAAAAGGTTTTATACTTTAGAGACGAAACTTGCAAACTGGTTATATATACCTTATTTCTTTTTAATACAAAAATTATAGGTAAAAATCATTAGCTTACCTTCTCATATCGCGACCACAGAAATGACACTATGATCTTGTAGCCTATTTTTAACTTCAGGCCTATTTTTTACTTTTAACTTCGAATTACTTTTTATCTATTGTGGTATTCAAACTATCGACGTGATACAACGTATAAAGTGTATTATTGAATACTAATAAGACTGAAACAGAGTACTATTATCATTTCTAGATACTAGTTATGCAAGCTAAATAATACGTTGTGCACGGACATGACGAAAATCTGTGGGACATTTTATTTTCACGGAATTTATATATTTATATCCATTTTAATGATTATATTTTATGTTTTGTATGTTCCAGTAGTGTCAGTTGAACTAAAAATCAACTTTAGTTATGAAAAATTGGTATTTAATTAGTATAAACTAACTCAAACAGTTCCCAGACATGACGGTGAGACTGCTCACGGACATGATTTGTCATAGTCTGTGGACACAAATTTGTACACAAAATAATTAATTTTTAAAACTGTTTCAATGCTAGTAAGTAGATAAAATATTCCTTATTATAATATATTCAAGTGGAAGCATAACTTTTCTTCATATGAAAGATATTTTGCGGGGACATGTTTTTGTACGTTTTCTCAGGAATGACCCACATGCAATATGAAGATTAGGGTCATATGGGGGAATTATAGATAAAAAAATCACAACATCCTATTTTTTTCTAAAGTATGAAAGATAGAAAGATTTAATTTTGCATGGAGTAAGCTTAAATAATTTAGAATTTATTTAAATAATAACTTTACCTAAAACTTAATTATTATTAGTTTTATTTTAATTACTAGCAAATTCATACCCGTACTTCGCACGGATTAAAAAAAAATATCAAATCGATCCAAGTATGTGTACCATATAACCTGTTATAAGATCATAAACTTAAGTTATTCTTCCCGCTCGTTATCAAGTATGAAATCCCGTTTCATTGCTTTATAATTCCAAAATCAAAAATACGCTGTAAAATGCACTCATAAATGTCATCACAATTCCCTCATAAATACATAAAACCTTTTAACTCTTTTGGCATGTTTTGGGAAATAATTTGGCGAGAAAATAGATATAGCTACAAACACACCCATTACACTGCTCTAACACAATGATCTTAGCATAACCAACCAATTTATAAATTATTTTTTAAAAACATTTTGCCCATTTGGTGGGTTTTTTTAAAAATAATTTGGCGAGATTGGCATCATATTTGGCGAAAAAATAAAAAATAAACCCTGATATGCAGCTGTAGTGCGATGGCCTGAATTAACCATCACAGTTCAGTAATAGATTAACAAACATTTTGCCCACTTGGCGATATTGACCACGTATTTGGCGAAAAAAATAAAGACATAATATCTTTATATGAAGGTCTAGTTTGATGGCCTTTATTAACCATCATAGTTCAGTAATAGCTTAACAAACATTTTGCCCATTTTGGCGAGTTTTAATTAATAATTTGGCGAGATTGGCAACATATTTGGCGAAAAAATAAAGACATAAAACCCTTATATGCAGCTCTAATGCGATGGCCATTGTTAACCATCACATTAACTATACATTTATTGCTTAAATATGCATATTTGCAATCAACAGAGCCATCAATGAAGAAATCATCAACCCACAATAAATCCTGGAATGGAAACTGTATGGAAATACGTCACTTGAAACATATCAATTATTTTCAATTAAAGAATTCAGTTTCTGAAAGTAATGGCAACACAAAAATAGACATTTTCAATTTTATTTTCGTTGAAAGTTTTATTTAATTTTTTCAGCAGATGGCATCAGGAAAGTAAAAAAAAAAGGATCGTATTTGAGCCAAAGTGGTGTAGTTTTTCCAGAAAATTCGAATTTTCTCTGAAAATAGAGCATTTTGAGCTCTGAAAGTTCTTATTTTGCAACTCAAGTATGAACTACGCATTTGTGCCAAGTTACGAGGCAAACAAATGTCTAGTTGTGAGTTTCAGAGAGACATACATACACATGCACACACACACACAAAACTTCATTTTTATTATTATAGATTGAGTGATCAGGAATTACCCCGGGTTTGGGCAATTATGGATCACACATGGGGTAATTATGGATCACCCTTTTTTTTATATAAATGCATATTAAAAGTAAATTAATACTTCAAATTATCATTTTTAGCACATAAAAGTAATGAAAGCGAAACTTGGAATATTTTTTTACGCCAAGTTAGAATTCTCTATGCATCTTTCCTCATTCATGTATAATGAACCATCAAAAGAACTCTATTTTGACAAAAAAAAATTCAATGGACTATATTACAGCAATCCAAACTGAATTATATCGCACAAATAAATATTCTTCAGAAGTTTTTAGTTTACATATAGTTTCTAATAAGTTTAACGCAATGGCAACAGTGAAAATATTGAATAAAAATAGAATTTGCATGTTATTTCAATGTAGATTAAATTTTTTGTTATTTAAATTTTAAATAAACTTCTAATTTGAATTTTTTAATGAAATTTGGAATGCAGCCTAATCTGACTTTATGCTTCAAAATGGCATATACCACTTAGCTAAAAACACATGAAAAATTAAAAAATATCACTGATCCAGAATTACCCCAGTGATCCAGAATTACCCCAGTAAACTGGGGGATAAATCGATATACCTTTAAAATCATTAAAAGAAATATTATGAAATTTTTTTCTATCGGATTGAAAAGCTTAGACCTTTTCCTATTGAAAAATAGCACCAACAAAGTAGTTAGTTCAAATATGTTTCTCCAGTATGGATCTTAAAAAAAATCATGTTTTTCAAAGACATGAAGATGTTTTTATAGTAGTGTAAAAAGTATTTTTTTCACTTTTTTTTGCTGCAGAGTTACATTCACTGTAAATAATTTTGGTGTATCTTCTCACCAAAAATGGTGGCAACAAAGTAGCCACCAAAAGTGGTGTAAGGTAACACCACCAGTAAATCGGTGTAATGAAACACCGATAATTAACTGGTGGGAAGAAACACCACATTTGGTGGCTACTCTGTTGCCACCATTTTTGGTGTGATAAAACGCCACCGATGATTTGGTGTGCGTAAACACCTAACGACCTAACAGGGTGTTCTGGTACTAATTTCAGAATCAAAAGGATTAAATGGTTATATTTTAAAAACAGTTTTTGGTGTAAACTGATTTCATACAAATCCTGAACAACAATTTGTAATGTTAAAAATAGCTAATTTTGTAACTTGAGTATCCATGCTGCCAAAGATAAAATGAAAATGTACACATATTATACAAAAACTTAAATAAAAAAATAATGTTTAGAATATTTAACTTAAATTAAAGATATCAATAGGATGGCCAGTTATTGTTCAATTTGTTACTCAACTATCTATATAGCTGTAAAATTGTGCAATTAAACTTAGTTTAATTATTTTATAGTTTTTCAAACAAAGCGTAAATAAAATATCAGTTATAAAAGTGTAATGATGATATCGTAATCGAAAAAATTAATCACTGAAATAATTCAGATATCAATGAGTTAAATGACTTATGGGAAAATACTGTAATTATACTTATCATTTCAATATCTTTTAATCATAGCGCACACAAAAATATAAACACAACCCTAATTTTCTCGTTTTATCCAGAATTGCTAATATTGAAGTTTTAGTTAAATTATTCAGTAGTAATTCAGTTATCTATGTAAAGAAAATATATAATTCTGCCGCTTACTTTGCATTTTCTTCAAATACAAGCACACACACACGATTTACCATCATCAAAATCAAACTCATGCTGTTGTTTAGTTGCTAACTGAATTCAAACACACATACAATCCTTTAACCCTTTAACCTCACAAGCTAGGAGAATTTCTCATCCCCGAAATACGAGTTTTTCTAGGCAGGAAAAAAGCGAAATGGAATCGTCCAGTATCAAAAAATACCCAAGTGATTATTTCGGCCGTTAGTCATCCTATGGAATCGAACCTTTTTGACTTTGTGAATAAATAACCTTATAAATTAATTGCATGAAACAAAATTTTCATTAGGGGAGGTCTTCATATTAAAAATGTTAACAACTTTGAAATTCACAATAGTAACACCCATATTTGATTATTTAGAAATGTTAAGCATCCTCGAAAACCTCTAAATCTAAGTTTTTATTATATTTGGATGAATATTCAACGAGTTATTCAATCGAATCACTTGATGTCCTATGGGGGACCATCTCAAGGTTGTTGGTTTAATGATGTTTATCTTCCGTTCCAAAGCCGTATTTGTTAAGCAAGTTCATATATAATCTTATACACAGTCCCCTGAAGTGCAATTAAAAAGTATTTTGTGATTTACTCAGCAAATTATCCATAAAAAAAATTAAAAATTGGGATTTCGCTTAAACTTCCTGTCTTAAATATATTTCTGTAAAAATATTAAGGGGTTTCTATTCATAATTTTTTTAAAAATTAAAATAATAATTATTTTAAAATATAAAAATTGTTTTAAATACCCCAAAAGTGTATGCATTTTGTTTGGGTTATTTTAATTACTATTCAGTAAAAAATTCGTTTCATTATTTTAATTATTTACAGATTGGGATAGTTTTGTATGTGCAACTCATTCAACATTACAGACCCTAAACTTTGCATGTCTCTAACTTCTCTAATAATGCTTGAAAACTAACAAAACTTGGTATTTCGGGTTAAAATATATTATAAATTTGAAATATGGACTCAAAAAGGGGTGTTGCTATTGAAAATTTTGAACTTGGTAACATTTTTAATATGAATACGGCCCCTTATGCAAATTTTGTGTCATGCAATTAACTTAGAATGTTATTTATTTACAAAGCCAAAAAGATCCGATTATATAGGATGACTAACGACCGAAGTAATCACTAGTGGATGCTTTTTTTTATACAGCGCACTTCCCTTCTTGACATTCCCAACACCCCTATTTGTGAAACGAAACGGCCGAAACCGGCCTTCCCGTCGTTTGCTGCTGAAGCCGTTCTGGGCCGGTTTTGAGGCGAAAGGGCTAAAAGTAAAAACTGCACGCTGAAATAAGTTTTCTATCTGACAATTTTTAAAGTAAGACTCAAACCATGCACATCACGAATAAATTATCAAAACACAGCTCTAATTTTCGCGTTTCAACCAAAGAATTGCTAGATTGGCTCGATCAGTAACACCAAATTTGGTGCTTCTTTTTCAAAATGTAGTCAAAAGGCTACATTCCTGGTGTATTTAACACCAATTTTTTCTTAAGTTTAAATAAAAACCATTTTGAGTGAATGATAACACCTATGTTGGTGAGGACTCCGTAAGTCGTGTATATTTACACCTTATATAGCATTTCATAAACCCAAAACAAGTGTAATAATACTCCCTTGTTTTTACAGTGTTGTTTTTGAACTTGATATAAGAAAATAGAATGTATAAGGATGACTTGGCATAATTTTTTTTTCTAAAAACCATTTTTAATCCTTAAAACTTAGTGATCATTATTTACCCCGGAAAGAGAGTGATCCATAATTCCCCCATGTGACCCTATACAAAAGAGAAAATTATATTTTCAACTGCATATGGGTGAATGCTCTGAAATCGAACCATTCTTGTCCCTGAGATATTGAAAAAAGTATGAAAAATGAAATGATCTTAAGTTTTTCTTAAAAAAGTAAAAATATAAAATCATAATGAAAAAACATGTACAACTTGTTCTGGTCTCCCTTACGTTATTTTCTCTTTTATTTTTAAACTTTATATTTTCACTTCAAACGGTCTACTTTTTGTTTAGAAAGATAAAACTTTCATGATAAATCATGGTGTAGTGTAGTGTAATCGTTTCTGGCGGCCTATTTATAGCCTCCTTTGGAGCTTTATCACAGCCAATAACGCCTCGTAATTTAGAACCCTGGTCAAGCGACGGTATTAAGTTAAACTAATGTATACAAACTTATTTGATTTAAAATAGTAAAATTCAATATTAAAGTAATGTGGGCTTTTAAAAGCAAAGCGACTTAGGAAAAATTGAGAATACAGATTAAGGAGTATAGAGTAGAAAGAATTGTACAAGATTTTTTTTTATTCGAGTTGTTTTTTTAGTCCATGGAGCGTGATATTGCGTTGTGTGTCCTCACTCTCGATTCCATGACTTTGGTAATTTATATCTAAATCCTAAGCCATGAATTAACTCTTCAAATTCTAGAATTAAAGAAATTAACATTTTTGGAAATTAACATCTTTTTCATCTTTTTTTTTTCATCTAAGAAAATCCCTTACATAATAGTGATAGGAAATTTTTTCTGTGACTCATAAAAAAATAAAGAATAAGAAAGGATTCAAACGGAACGTTTAGCGAAAACCTTACTATAATGAACTTGTCACAGAGAGACAGTGATTGAACGTTTTGGGGTTAAATGTATGGCGGTACTTTAGTAGTTCTTTTGAAATAACAACAACGAAACATATAGAACCAGAGTCGAAAACATCTCACAGTAGTCAACTATATGTATTGTTGCCTGGATCATTTTGACGTGTACCAAATTTCACACAAACGATTTTAATTTTAATTAATAAATTATAAAAACTGAAATCAAATTTTTAAACTACAATACCGCAACATCTTTGTAACCCTTTCACTTTTAACCCTGAAAAAAAATCTAAATCTTTTTGGGATTAGTAATTAAAAACTATAAACGAAATGGTGGAATGAAACTCGCTTCATATAATACCGGCGCATGTGCAGCCACCGAGACTTGACAAACTTGATCTCCCAGAAGATTTTTCGTAAAAACAATCTTCATTACCCAAATTAGTTCGATCAAAAGGATACAATTATTTACTATACACTTTTGTAAACAATTTTCCAAAATCAGCAAGCTATCTAAGGTTAACTATAACGCTACAATAATTAATGTTTGACCAAATATGACTATTATCTGCACCGGAATTTTTCCTCATGTTCACAAAAACCTGTTATGGCCGCATTAGTTGGCTCCACAAATGCGCATTGCCGGCAGATTCCGTTTTTTATTTTATTTACTCTGTGAAAATGTTGTTAGTTTGAAACATTAGTTTGATCATAGACAAAGAACACTCTAGACCAGTAAGTCAATCTGATGCCTACGCACCTAAAGTTACTTGAGGAACTAATAAACTATTAATGGTTGATTTGTTGATTGGCATAATTGCACTTTCCGATTGCAGCACATTTGTTTCTTCGGAACGTACCATAATATTAGGTCAGTTTTAAACTGAAAATTGAAATTTTCGATTTTAAGGCTACCTAATACTCAGGAATGAATTAATATAAAGCTAATCATTTATTTGTTGCTAGGTATATTCGGGATATCACATCCTAAAACTTTCGAATTTATTAAAATCGAAGTCTGGCAACAGGGTGTAAATTTCGGTTACTATGACGATTGACGATAAAGTTGCTAAATGCATTTTAGAAATAGAATAATTTTGTTTATTTTTCGTAGCCTGCAATTATTTTTTGTTAATTTTTATTTAAATAGTGTATTTCGAAGAATTTTCAGCAATCTTGAGAATAAACGACAGTAAGTGCATTTCATGTAAATAATATTGCAAATTCTTATTCTTTTTGGGGGTTTTTAAATGACTGTTCTGAACTATAGTAAAATTTTCTCGTTTTTTTTATAAAAATCGAATTTTTATTTTTATTCTAGCACTACATTTAATGCATATGAAACTTGCTTAATAAAACTGTCGTTCGAAAAGTGACTTCATTAAAAATAAATAAACTAAGTACAATTTGCTTCCTACTGCCTGTTCTTCCCGAGCTTTAACACAGTCAAAAAGTAGATACTGTCTAATAAATTGAAATATTATTTCAATCATTAAATTAAATCAAGAGATAAATTTAAGTAAAACTTCAACCATTTTAATTACAAAAATATGATTATAAAAAAACGCATGGTCCCGCTGTCGCCAAAAATAGTTTCTTTTCGTCACTTGACCTGGGTTTTAAATTACGATGCGTAATAGACTGTGTTAAAGCTCCTAAAGAAGGCCAGAAAAAAGCAGCCGCGAAACCACAGTAGTTCCCAAAGTAACTATAGGGGCGCTAGTTTCTATGTCAATTTCAATATAGAAATTCTCCAATGCTAATCCAATCAGGGATTCAGATCTAGAGTGTTCTTAATCTATGAGTTTGATGTTTCCTCGTATCAAAGTAGCAGATAAATCAATTGCTATTGCTAAATGGAATACCGCGCAAAGTGAGACTACCTGAGGAGCAAACGCGAACCACCCACAAAAAAGATTAAAAAGTGGAGTTACTGTTTTTTTCTTGCACTCCACATTGAATTGCATCAAATTGTACTGTTATTTTTATTAATATATACTTTTCCTATTCTAAAAAGACGAAGAGAGTTTTAATCAAAACGTGTTTCCTTCATAGCCCATTTTCAGTCAAATAGTGATTTCTCCTGCTTGCCAATTAGAGTTTTTTATATTTATTTTCTTCTGGCCAATATTTGTTGTTTTTATGAAAATGTGCTTATGTATGAGTTTTTGTAATTAAAAAAAAAGAGAAATCATGAGATGAGTGTTTTAATGAGCATTGCCAAATAAAAGACCTGTATAAAAATTTTAGGATATAATAAAATGTAGTAATATCATAAAAGAAACAATATAATGATGTGTGTGAAAAACTGTGAAAGTGATGTGTAAAAATATTGGGGACTTATTGTGAACGTTCTGATTCGAAATCATTCAATGTTTATTTTAAAAATAAAATGAACTTAAGGAAATTAAAATTTTAAAACTGAAAATTCATAACTGAATTTAAAATAATTGTTTGAGAGAAAAATAGTAGATATGTTGAAGTTTTTAAAAACTACAAATTTAAAGTCGTCAGTGAAAAGTCTCGTGCAAAACTTCTTGAAAAGAGCATTAATGCATCTCTATTAAAAGGATTATGGATGCAAGATGATCGAAGCAAAATGTCTTTAAAGAATTGAAAATTCTATAACATTCAAAAATTTAAGTATTCAGAATTTTTCATTTATAAACGATGGAACTGAAATATTTGCAGAGAGTTCATGCTTACTGTTCGATAACTCATACAAGATATAATTTTAATGAACAAAAACGTTTTCATGTTATCAGAATGTGGCTAAGCAGTAAACAAATAAAAATAAAATATTCAATTGAAGATGGTTTAAAAGTAAAAAAAAATGTTACCAAAAGGTATTCCAACAGTTATATTGTACGTAGAGACTGCAGTTTTGGTTTCAGAAATCAAAATCTTGTAGTTAGGAGAATCATCGTTGAAAAGAATGTCAAATCTGTATCTAATTCAAGGAGAAGTAACTGCAGGAGTAGTAAATGTAGTTATTTTAAACATAATTGACTGATATTCTTAAATTTAATCAAACCCAGATGCCACCTTCAATGGCTTCAAGGAAAGGGATTTACCAAAGTGAATATCGTGAAATTTTTGACGTAAGTTTTTCGATGAAAAAATTCACGTGCTCCGTCACTAATCCACATCTCCCTTTTCCAAGCACGTCTCCCGAAAGATATCTTGATAAACGACCGCCACTTTCCACCCTCTTCACGCTCCACCCGCATCTAAGCCGCCCCCCCCCCCCCCCCTTCGGCATCCTCACCATACTTTCAAACATCCAGCATGTCGATGACACATAGTATCTAGAGTGCAAAAAAAACACGTCAAAGAGTTGTATTTTATAGAAAATGCATATAAGTTATAACTCACAAATCATCTCAATATGGTATTTTTGAAGTAAAACATACATTAATAAAGCATATCTATATAAAAATTAGTATATTCTTATATTAATTTGATAGAATATTTCTTTTCAAAAGACATCATTTTGATAAATACCTTTTCAACAATAACTGAAAACTGAATTTGAATTTCAGCTTTCCTTCCTTTTTTCAAAGCTAAGTGATAACGTGTTTAAGCTGATAAAAGGAAAGAGAGTCTTGTTTTATTACCAGAGAAATCAAAAAGAGATACCACAACCACCTTAAAAAAACCACCCTAAAATTATGTTTTCTAAGGAGTGCAGATGGCAGCACCAAATATGAAGAGTTGAGTTGTAGTATTGTTGCTCAAAGCTATTGGCGAATGGCGTAGGCACCTAACGCAACAATTTAAGGCGACATTGTACGTGGAGAAAATGTTCATTTTTATTTAAAAAAAACGCACAAAATAAGCCCTTATCAGTTCTCAGTCAATTGTTAGTTTGTGGTGTATGTGCTATTCTGATGAATGCGGACGTCTTGAGAAACATTGAAACGAGAAAATTCGTACCGATAAACTATTTGCGTCAATAATATATGTTGTTTACTTCATAAATCTTCTTATGTAACAAAGTTTTGAAGATATTTCAGAATGCCTATTATTAAATATTAATTATTAACACTTAGATTTAAAAGCATTGAATTAATCTAATTACGAAATGAATACATTTATTTACTTATAAATATTTATAAAAAATTTGCTAATGATAGTAAGTTAAAACTGTCCTAAAAATTTATTGGCATAGTAACACTTTTTAAAGAAAAAAGGGAAATTTATATCTGCCGATGATGGATATTAAACTATAACTGCCTCTTTGTATCCGGAATTTGTATCAAAATGTGCTCTGGTTTATTAAGATGTACGTACACACTTGATTTTTTTTAATTATGTGATGCAATTCATAAGTGTATGAGGGTACGTGCAAAAATATTTAAAATAAAATTAAAATGTCAATTAAGTAACTCTCATTTTATGCATTAACTAGCATGTTTTTAAACAGTTGTAACTCAAGAACTAATTAACTTAGACCTTTAAAATTACCGTGAAAATTAAACACCAAGTCCTTCTAAAAGGCATGGACCTCAAAACAAGTTTGTGGCTCGTAGTTTTTTAAGTATATTTTTTTATAATAAGCAACATAAAAAAAAATCCACTTTTTTAAAAAAAAATTAACTGACATGTAATATAAAATTAATTTAAAAACCAAATATTTTTTGAGGTTCCTCCCACAACTTATTCCCCAAGAAAATAACCAATTCGTTTGACAAAATGTTAATTTTAACTTTAGTTATTGTTTAGACAAAGTAACAAATGAGAAAAATATAGTTTTGAGAAAATTGAGATTAAAGGTTATAAAAGGTAACTACCTTTCAAGATTTGGAAGACGTAGGAAAACCTCTAGCTTTTTATTGAAGTGGAGTACCAGTACAAACTTTACATCATTTTAAAGAAGAATTGGTGATTCTAATGAACTTTACAAAAATGACTAATTTGGTTATTTTTGGCTTTTTTATGCGTGTATGCATACCTTTAACAGTTTATACAGAGTACACAATTGCAATCTTGTGACAAAGAATAAACTACAATTACGGTTTTAAAAAAATTAGTATTAAGTACATTTCTGAAGAAAGGAATAAAATGATCGTTAAATAAAAGAGGAAAGACTAAATAGTTTTTAATATAGACTACATACAACGCCAAACTTAAAGAAAAAAAAACAGGTTAAACAAAATACATTCATTTTAAATATCAAAATACTTTCAGAAGCTTTGCTTAATAAGTTGACTGAAAATGTGTTCGTTTGTATAGAGTTTGTTCAGTTCAAACCGGCAGTCTTCATAAACATTGTCACCTGAAAGTCAATATATTGATCACGGCTTTTAATTAGCAATGGAAGAAATTTTGTCTTATCACTTATCAATTAAAAAAATACGACCTGCAATCCAGAAACATTAACATACTGCTAGGTAAATAGGGAATAAATGCATTAATCAAACAGAATGTTGGTGGTAGTAGTGCTTTGGGTGCAATAAACTAAAATATACAACAATGACTTTTATACAATTTTATTTCAATATAGATTAAAATAGTTACAGATATTTACTGACAAAACAATCAAATAAAACAATGTACTTCTTAAATTAGAACAGTTATATAAAAAGCATACAGCTACACTATATTGTCATTTCAAATGACTAAAAATGGCTAACAGTTTGGTTTTTTATCTATACATGGTGGTCCAATCATGACTTAATTCTATAGGAATCCAGAAAAGAAACATTTTAACAAAGTTAAATAAATTGAAGCTATAGCCACTTTGCATTGCAAATAACTAATGTCTAAAAATAAATAATATCACTGATATATGCAAATGCTTCATATGTATACTACTTTAAAAGCTATATATACATCAGGATGAGTAGTAAAATGCTACACAAAATATTGAATCTTCATAAAATCGTTTCACTTGCACATAAATAAGCATCCAACAATTATCAATCCACAATGATTGGCCACAACACAATACTTCTAGCTTCACGTGAACGTTTATCGTTTTACCTCGCAACAAATATCCGCTTCAGCACTTCGTCATTTATGGCTCAGTACAGGGGCTGGAGGCATTCAGTAAAAAACATCATGAAATCTCATGATTTCTTTTGGTAAGTAACTGAAGCTGTTCCCAGATTTAGTTTCACCGATTTATCACCTTCCAGTAAAAATGAAGGAAATAATATCTATAAGGCTGGCACGTGGAATTACCACTACGATGGAATGCACGAGACCAGCGAGATACCGCTGCCTATTCAGTAAATTTATACATACAGTGCTGAGGAACCAAATCTGGTTCAATGATGCGTCAGTCACTGTTCATAAAAGTGATCGAATGTATACAGGATGCAAGTCGTAAGATAAGTGAAGCTACCCTCATACTTCATGTATAATTTGGTGCCTACCGAAGTTTGTCCAATCGACTCAGCTTAGGTTCAGTTCTTGGTGTATCAGTTACCACTGCTACCTAATGCGAAGATGTTAGGATTTTATAAGAATGAATTCGTGAGATCATTGATTTACGAACACACCTAAAGTATAATCAAGCCATAACGAGATCACGTTCGACTGATGTGCAGGTCTGCCACCAGGGAGAAGTGGTCGGACGGGTACGCGTAGGACGGGACGCGGCCCTCCCCGATGTCCTCGGCGCTGGGGAGCTGGAGGACCGAGTCCACTCGGAGGGTGTCGCGCGTGAAGAAGATGTAGTCGAGTGTCTGGCAGTGTTCGCCGTCCTCCCTGATCTTCCAGGTGGTGTAGGGCGGCTCCAGCATCTTGTTGCTGAGGTGCCTGTACGCACTGTCCAGGGGATAGGTGTCGTCCTCCATGAGGGAGTGGTAGACCGCCTCGGAGGGACTGGCGTTGAAGTCCCCCGTCAGGATGACCGGATGTGCGCCGCCGTACAGCCGGACGAAGTCCATGAGGTCTCGCCCCTGCTCCCTCCGCATGGTGGCCAGGAGGGACCCCTGGCGGGCCTTCAAGTGGGTCGTTGCAATCCAAAAGATGGAGTTGTCCTTAATATGCCTGTCAATAAATGAAACATATATAGACATTTGCACGTTGAAACTTTCCAAAAAAGGTTATATTAATGAAAACGTGAAACATTTTATTATTTTAAAAGTTTTAAGTATATATTAGATGTATGCACTATTGAACCAAAAGAGTTAATTCCACTCCAGTTGGAGAAGTGCATTTTCGACATTGGAAAGGAGTGAATATTATCTCAGACTGAGTTAAAATCACTCGTTTGGTGTGATCTTGTCGGAGGTTTAACACACAAAGGAGCCACTCCAAAAGGAGAAGTGCATTTTCCAGACTGCAAGAGTGAAAATCAATCATACTGAGTTAAAATCGCTCGTTCGTTTTAAGAGTGTAGATAATGTGCTTTCATAATTGGAAAAAAAAAGTTGCACCAACCTAGTCGAAAAAAATAACCTTTAAAACACATAAAAATGTTGCAGTCATAAAAAATAAATTAGGTTGATCTTCTTACAAAATATAGGGTAGACTAACCAGTGAATGAACGCTTAAGGCGTCACGTTCGCCAGTGAATGAACACCAGGATATAATGACCAGGACTACCAACCATTGTCAGATAGCTTCCTACTACATGGGAGGAAGTCAGTGTTGCCAATCCCTATAGTGGAATGATTTTCAACCTTATTTTTTTAATTATATTTACCAAATGTTCATTCACTGGAGCCCATTCACTCACTGGTCAGTCTACCCTACTTTAAAAAAAAAAAAACTACAGACATCATTCAGTTTACCTAAGTTTGCACAGTATGACCACTTGGTTCGATTGATATCCCCACACCTCCAAAGATCTCGTCTTGGTGTCCAGAAGCTCAAATCGGGTCGAGTTGAAGAAGATGGCGCAACCGTCGGGCCCGTTGTTCTCGGCCACGTACAAGCAGGGCGAGTCGGGCTTCGGGAGGAAGACCCCCTCGAAGCCCAGGGCCCCGAGGGTGGCCCGGAAGAAGGTGAAGTGGTCCACTTCTTGGAGGCAGAGGATGTCCGGACGGACGGACACGATCTCCTCCAGGAGGCGCCACCTGCGGGAGGACCAAGAGAGGGCATCCATGGGGCACGCGACGAACTTGTCCGTGGAAAGAGCGAGGGCTGGCGAAGGAAAAAGGAACGAGATATTAGCCCTTTACGACCCCTTCAGATATGGCGCTGATTTTAGGTTACGAGACTAAATGTTAAGTTGTTTTTTTAAGTTGCCTCAAACAGCATCAATGCCAGCAACTCTTTAAGAATTACCTCATTTTTTTATACAAATAAACAACTGATACAAGTCACCTGCGTCAGTATCAAGATTTCGGAAGAGCTTGACATTCTCTTTTATATCCTCACAATTGTATAGGTCGGGTCTTAAAGGGTTTGACGCTTGCTCTCATTTAAATGTAAAAGGGCCATAAAATAGGGTACGACTCTTGAAGCATTTTATAACAAATACTTTAACTAGCAAAGACGTTCATAATATATGTGTCATTACCAACTCAACGATCTTACCAAATTTGTTGGACAATCTTATTAATTCCCCTAATAATTGGAAATAAAAAGCTTCAAAAGAACTAAAATGTCCTCTCTTCTGTTATTTTAAAGGTCATGAAAATTCGGGTAGTTCGGATAGGCAGGCTGACGAAAAAAATATGAAAGTTAGTATCTTTAGCATCCTTACCTTAACCAGCAAAAAATCTCAAAACAGGACAGTTATAACTAAGCTGAAACATACCATCATAATCAGCACAATTTTTTTCTTAAAATTGTTATTTAAAAACCTGTATTTTTTCCGACGATTTTGGAAGACCACCAAAATAAAGTTTTTAATTTAGCAATCCAAAAATCTCCTTCCTATATCATGTAAAACATCCTTACTTTGGGAAAGTACGTTCCACTGCATGACTCGAATTTTCGAAACGTCTTTTTTGCTTCCATTCTGAGATGGACTTGTCACCGTGTGAAATTTCCGGACGATCTTCGAAGGAAGAGCCGAGAGCTCCTCCTCACACCGCATGCGAAGGTCTTCCCAAGTGAGTGAGGAGGGCAAGTACAAGTCATTGTCTGCATGGTCGTTGTTTAGGATTTTGGGGGCAGAGGTGAAACTGCCCATCCTGAAAAAAAAGGAAACATCACCTTAAAAAATAAAAAAAATGACGCGTATATGGCTGGAATTACTCAAGGGGAGGAAACGGGAAATGGTGGTGTCCCCATCGAAGGCTTTTCTCTGTGTTAATCCAAAATAGAAAAAAAATTCAATCCGATTTACTCACGATAGTATTAAATATTTGCTACAAACAGTTGCTTTTACGATAAATGTAGCTGGTTTGAATGTCTCTATAATTCTATTTATTGAAATTGGTTCGAATATGTTACTGTAAAATTATGTCTTGAAAATCAAAATAAAAATTAAACTATTTAAAATTAAATAATAATTGCCCTCCAGCTACATTTATTATTTAAAAAAAATCTACAAAAATGTTCAACAATATGTGGAGTAATTCAGCTTAGAAAATAATTTTACTCCATTAGTTTAAAACAGAGGGAAAACTTCGGTTTGGAGACCCCACTTCCGCTATTCGACAGGAAAAAATGACCGTCAACGCTACTTGACAACTTGTCTTAGGTACACTTTTGAAGCTACTGAAAAGTTTATTTTATTTTAATTCAATAAAGTATGTTTAAAATGGATTGAAATCTTGTTTTTATTTTCTGACAAAGTGCTTATTATTAAACAGAAACTATTACATTTTAATTCAAAATTATTGATGTAGTTCGACCGCACATGAATGGCATTCTGGGTGAAAATATCGGGTAACGGACAGAAAAGGAGAAAAACAAATATTTAAAATAATAGCTATTATTTAAATTTAAATATTGTCCTTTTCCAGCCCGTTTTCCACTTGACACGCAGAATGCCAGGAATACGCGGTCGTACTATTAAACCTTTATTTTACATACATTTTTTTAAAAATTTATTACATTTACTTTTTCTTAAATGTTTTACAGTTAAAATCATTTTTAACTCGCGTATTGCAGAAGTGTTCGAAATCAAACATAATTGTTTTTAACTTCATTAACGGTGATTGGCAAGAAAATGTGCAATGGCAAAATTATGTTTTTGCTCAAAATCATCTACATAAAATATAAGATAACTAAAGACCGTATAGTACTGAACAATTTATGCAAGACAGATTAAGGTACACGAAAAACAATTTTTAATAAAATTTAAAGATTTTCTTTCGCTGTTCCCCGCTGTTGAGATTTGATGGGAGGGAGAAATCCGCGACCGATTTAGATAAATGATTCGTATTTTTCAAGGTTGTTTTTTGTTAGATAATATTAAATATTTAAAAAAAATCCAGGTATTAAAAGCACTTTCTAGTTTTCCAATTCTAGCTTTTTTTTTATTTAATGCCATGTTTGTTCTTTGCTGTACATTCATTTTCATGAAACTGTAATATGTATTTGAAACAGAGTTCAACATGCTATTTATACTATAATTACAAATGAGTAATTTTAAATTAACTTACATGGGAATGAACTCAAGGGACACCAACATATCTAAACAATTTTTTTCTAACTATATTCAACGTTCGTTGTGGCGTCCTCTCAAAGTACACACAAGCGCGGGATCGTGCGTCATAATATTTGACACCTCAAATGACGTCTGCTCTGATTGTGGTAACTTTATTACTGCCAACTACCGCAGTTTTCCCGTGTAGTCCCGCGGGCAACAGCATGTTCTCGAAGTGTGCGATAAGAAAAGCATTACTTAAACAACTAACAAGCACTCACTAGTCACTGGTAAATCTGAAGTAAAATATTCCCAAGCAGAATTAAGATCCTATTGCTTAGACCTTCTCATAATTCATTGCCACATTTAGAATGCAGTTTAAAATTTCACGATCTATAATTTCGAATACATCGAATAAAAAATTATAACGATTTTGAAATAACCAATATTAGGGACGCATCAAAACCTAAATTAATCGAAGCGTAAATTAAAAACCCATTGATTGAAATGACAATGAAGCCCGCAGTTAAGTAAAGAAGTTTTTTTTTTAAACTTGTGTTTTGTTCACTTTAAATAACAACAGTTTATGAATCAATAGAATGCTAAAATGCGACTTTTTGAAAAGAAAAATTTAATTATGCCATAGTTTTGGCATTTTTCTCTCTAGTTAAGTTTTGCCGAGTTCATCTATATAATATTCTTAAACATCAATTTAAAACAGATAAATAAGACAATATTTTGAGAAAAGTTTTGCAACTTGGCATTACAAACCGAAATGCAGGCAATGATTACGTAAAACATAGCTCAAACCGAAGATCCACCCGAGTCATTTGAAAAACCCAGCTTAGTCAATTCAAACAAAAGTGTCGCTCGAGGAAACACCCTCATTAGACTTGGTGTCGGACTTCCGGGGTAGAAGAGTCACTTTCTTCCTACAGCTCTCACAAAAGAACCGGAAATACCGGCAAAAAATTTCATGTGTACATCTCGTCTGAAACAGAGTGGCAGCAACCTATTTTCCAACAACCCGTTCACAAAGTCAAAAAAGGGTTATAACACAGAACGATTGGTGCAACGTGTCATAATATTGTTACGGCGGCGCGCCCTGCGTGTAACGTTAATTTTCAATTTAACGCGTCTATCGACGAAAATAATCATTTTGAAGATTAAACACATACATTTAATTTTTGGTAGCTAAGCCACATAATTGACCACATAATAACATAATTAATAGCGTAAAGAATGTGTCCACGAGCGAGAAAGTCATCGTTACTACGAGAAAGTTGCAATTTTGTGTCTACGATAACGCAATATTTCTATATCTATTTCTCGCCGATAGAGCTTTGCAACTTTCTCGCAACGATAATCCCGAATATGTAAGTCCACGAAGACCCGACCAAAAACCGTGCAAGATGAGTGTTAGTTTGAATTATCGTCGCACTGAAGCTACACGGGGGCCATTAGCGACGGGCGTCAATTGTCGCGCGAGATTAGAAATTGTAAGCAAACAATTACGCAAAGTTGCGAAAAAGTGATTGATTGAGGAGTTGAGAAAACAAAATATAAGGCCTAAATGATGGAGGAATCAGGTCCGAATGCACATCAGGTCAAGACATGGCTCCGAATCTACGAATTCGTGGCAAAACTTTAGTTATGGACTGGTTTGCATCATTCGGTTAGTGATGTTAAATTGTAAATTTGATGCAAATGTTCAGTAATATTTCATCTTAAGTTATTTGAAGTGGCTTTATTGTCTGTATCATGCAAAGTTGAACCAATATTGTTATTAAATATTTAGTTCACCGGATATCGCGTTTTGTAATTTATCATATAAAAAATACAATTTATCAATAAAATGTGAAATTAGGCCATTATCTTTAAATTTGCATACGAAAAGAAAGATAAGTATAATCTCGTATTTATGTCGAAATTTTTGCAACATACAAATTTCTAGTTTCTGTTAACTTTGTAAAAGCAAATCAAACAATTATGTTTCAATTATAGCATTTCAAAATATTTTTTTCAATATGTTTACGGGCTTTTATAATTCTACCACAATTCTAAATTTTACAGTTAAATGACGTCATTTTATGTTTTTTGCATCGCACTATACAAAAAGAGTTCCACTGTTTTAACAAAGCATTCTTTATATAAAATACAGTTATTTCCACTGAAGTAATCAGAGCTCGGATGAATTATTTTCTGTCTTTACAATGATCTCCCCCATAATGTCTTATTTCCAAGTTAATTTAAGAAAAAATATTATACAAATTGACATTAAATCCGAAATAACATTAACATTAACATTAAATCCATTAAACACTCATTTAACCCTTTCAGTCCCAAAAATTTACTACACTACAGAAACATCTGATATTCACAAAATAAGCTTATTTTAGGTCAAATATAAGAGTTCCATAAGAAAAAAAATTATTTTTATTTTTTTACGTGGTTTTTGTAATAATGCCAAATTTTTTAAATTGTGGAAAACAACAAAATAAAAAAATATTTTTCCCCTAAAAACACTTGGGGTTATATATTTTAAGGTATCTGACCATATTATTAAAAAAAATTAGTAATTATTTTAAGCGAAATAATTTAAATTGTGTTTTAAATATCTGGAACTGAAGTGAACTTTTCAAAAATCAGGTGAAACGCTTGTTAGCTATTTTCTAAATAAAAAAAATAGTACTTCTGACTTCTATTGAGATTAATGTAAAATATTTTCTAATAGAACAAAGTATGAAGAATCGAATGATGCGTGTTTGGATATCATAACGTACATAAACATTTGCAAAAAAAATATTGAAAGGGATGATGCCAAATGGCATCACTGGGACTGAAAGGGTTAAAATCTATTTTTTATTTTCTGGATTAAATTTTTATGCTTTAAATAATCCAAATCGCTTCTCCAAGTTAAAATCTTTACATTTTGATGGCATAAGTATGAGGTACTACTTGAAACTAACCGCTTTAAATGATTTAACAAGATTTATTCACAATTTATTAATTCATTCTTTTGTACCTGTGAATTTCCCAATTCTTTGAAAAAAGCAATCAATCAAGTAGAATTCAAATTTCTATTTTATTATCGTAATCGATATGGCTTATTACGAGTCTGTTACTGTAGTGTACAGCTTTTAGAATTTTCTTAATGCTAAAATCGGTTTTTTAATGATAAAATCGCTAAAATTAATTTTAAATTATAAACGTGCTCAAATAATTTGGATAATAATTAACTTAAATAATGTTCTCTTTCTTCATTCTACACCAGCTTGAAACCCATTTTTTAAAGATCATGCTACTTTTGCACACTGTAAAGTGCTCTGACATCAGGTAACTATGATTTCGTAAATCTATTAAACACCAAAACCTATTCTTAAAATCAACGCAAAATGTACTTAATTTCTTTCAAACATTCTGGTTTTAGCATAAGTTATTCTAAAATATGTTACGTCGTCTGAAAAATTACAGTATGCTAATTTCAAATTCGTGTAATGTACTCTAAAGCAAGCCATTTCAGAAATCCTTTCAGTCTTTTGGGTAAATTTCCAGAATTCGGTGCAGCTTGGCGCTTGTCGAAAAACAACAAATTCTTGGCGAAATTCGCGAACTTTAACATTGCCAGATTCCTTTACGCCGATGCAACCCTAGTTTCTTTCACTGATCTCTAAGGTTAATGGATCGCGGAAAGCTACGAGAGAGTTAGAAGTCATTTTTTTCTCCCGGGTCGAACACAAACATCCAGTCTAGTTGGAATTAACGGCGCAATAGAGCTGCACGATTGGCAATCCACTTTGGTTTGAATTAACGCTGTACTAAAGCTACACAAGTGGCTATCCCGTACTCAGTTTAGTTTCGTTTTAAATTTCGTCGCTTTAGAGCTACGCTAGAGTGGCAATCCAGTACGCACCCGTTTGGGGCCCCGGGCAATTTTTTTTTCTCTAAAAAAAACATCAGTATCCAACATCGGGCAGTACTGTAGGGCCCATTGAAAGCCTAAATACCCGTTTGGGGCCCCGGGCAATTTTTTTTTCTCTAAAAAAACATCAGTATCCAACATCGGGCAGTATTGTAGGGTCCATTGAAAGCCTAAATACGCGCTTGGGGATCCGGGCAATTTTTTTTTCTCTAAAAAAACATCAGTATCCAACATCGGGCAGTACTGTAGGGCCCATTGAAAGCCTAAATACCCGTTTGGGGCCCCGGGCAATTTTTTTTTCTCTAAAAAAACATCAGTATCGAACATCGGGCAGTATTATAGGGCCCATTGAAAGCCTACATACCCGTTTGGGGCCCCGGGCAATTTTTTTTCTCTAAAAAAAAACATCAGTATCCAACATCAGGCAGTATTGAAGAGTCTGTTGAAAGCATAACATTTTGTTTGGGGCCCCCGGCAGCTAGCCGACCGGCCCTCTTCGAATCGACAAAATATTCAGAATAAAAAAATAACCGAAATATAATAACCAAAACCAGATATTCACAGTAACTGTAACCGCGATTACGATGCGCGAGCAACTTTACCCACAATTCATCGCTCGCAAGTATCAACAGCGTCGTTAGTTGGACGAAAAAATCAATTAAGAACAAAATAATTCCATTGTGCGCGCACATCATCCGGGCTTCTTACCCACAATTCCGGGCAAGTATAACCAGCGCCGACAATTGGACGAAAAGATTTTTCGCCGTATCACCAAATAAAATTGTTTATCGCTTGCTACAAAATACGCCAAATCCTTTGGCGACAAAGGCACCGGATTCTGGAAATTAACCGTCTTTTGGTAAATTAAACACAAATTTTGAAAGCTATTCAAGAACAGATTGTAAATATGTGTTTCGGATATCAAGTAATGTCTTCACGAAGCCACTTACCATAATTTGAGGTGTTCCACAAGCGCACTTTGTTCCTCGAAATCCCAAACACCTTTCAAGTTCGTATAGCTCTCGGGTCTCTGGTTTATCAAAGCCATCGAGAAAGGAGAGAATTAGTGAAATGTCGGTAACCTAACACAATTTTTGCTTTGAAAGTTTGAACGCCGTATCAATCCAATTTTGCGCAGTTTTTTCATCGACTAATGAAAGATGCTATTCCGTGTGTTGAGGAAAATCGAAATTCGCAGCAACAATCCAGTTATTGGTTAAGTACTTAAAGGATGTTTAAATGCTGCTTAATCTCTAAAAGCTGTGTTAATCGGCCTAAAGTGACTGCGTCGTTTTTTCACCCAAGAACACACACGAGCTATGGAAACCTATTTTATTAGGTTAGGTTGTACGTTTTCCGACTGCTAATTTATAGCCTTCATGGAGCTTTAGCACAGCCATATTTCGCCTCGTAATTTAGAACCCTAGTCAAGTGACGAGGTTGACACTTGTGTGGGCATCCAAGCAAACCAGTGGCGCCAGTATGCACTTGTTCAGGACTTTAGACTCCACAGGACGAACACGTACATACTATGTCACACAACCCAGTTTAATGATGATCATTTTTAGGGGTACACTTTTTTAAGGGTACCGACGGCATTTGTTGAAATTATTTCATGAACAAGAATGTCTAGTGGGCATGGATTGTGGCAATTTACAAAAAATTATTAGTGATTCGAAAAAAGGACCGTAAATAGGCTCGGAGAAAAAAAAAAGAGTTTAAAATAAATCAAACCTATGGAAATACCCCGGGATATCAAGACATCTCAAGGGCTTTCTGCCACTAAACTCAAAGAAGACAAGAAAATGCAAGTGAAACTCGTGTGCGACGTTAATTCAACTCAACTAACAGAAAGGCCAAGAACATGGAACATGCATGGTGTAGAGCGAGGTATTTTGAAGCCAACCAGCGACATTCTTTGATCCGTCGCTTTTAGCAAAATATTCAAGCGATGTCTAGAGAAGAACGCAATGATGGCTTAGTGTAAAAGCGTGTATTGAACTTTCGAAAAAGCATTATCGTCCAAGAGCCCATGCAGTCCTATGTCATTTTCTCTGGAATGAAATACTTCGGATTAAGAAGAGTTTTTATATACATGATGGCAAATAACGCTCGCTATTTGGAGTGGTCTGAAGCTTTAATGAATAATCCAAATGCAAAAAACTTTGAGACACTTACTAATCAAGAAGGGGGGAAAAGAATGGAATCATAAAAAACAAACTCGTCTCTTGACCAGGATTCTAAATTACGAGGCGTAATTGGATGTGCTGGTCGTAATTAGCCATAATTGACGACGCCTCGTAATTTAGAACCCTGGTCAAGAGACTTGTTTGATTTTTATGATTATTCTTTTTTATGATTATTTTTTAAGTTTCTATCTCTTTTTAGTATTCCATTATTTCCCCCCCTTCTTGATTAGTAAGTGTCTCAATTTTTGATGCATTTGGATTAATTATTCAAGCTGCAGAACACTCCGAATAGCGAGCGTTATTTTATAACCACCCTGTACTTCCAATCTTTGCATACCCAAAGGCCCCTTTGCAAAAGGTGGGTAGAATATATGTTAACTTAACTCATTTGATCAGTTCTTATTTTAAGTACGTTTTAGAAAATAATGTTTATAGTTAACCCTTTCAGTCCCAGTGATGCCATTTGGAATCATCACTTTCAATATTTTTTCCAAATGTTTATGTCCCGTTATGACATCCAAACACACATCATTCGATTCTTCACACTTTGTTCTAACACTGGGACAGACGTGCTCGTTAAATCTGTGGAGTCCAAAGTCCTGACGACGTCAGCGTACGATGTCGCTCGAAGTTTCCGTTGGGTGCCCGCTCAGGTGTTGATCCCGTCACTTGACCAGGGTTCTAAATTACGAGACGATATTGGCTGTGTTAAAGCTCCTGACGGAGGCTAGAAATATGCAGCCGGAAACGATTACATTACCCTACCCTACCCACTTTGTTCTATAAGACGGGGCCCGATGGCCGAGTTGTAACATCGCAGGCCAGAAGTCTGCGTGCAGTAACGGGCGCGGTTCGAATTCCCGCCTTCGCTGGGTGTAATGCCTCTTCTTGTGTGACAGTAAAAAAAAATTTTTCTGTGGTCTGCCTTACTTGAAGACTTATATGCGGCTCACTTAGCAAGCAACAAGTCGGAATAATATGTATATATGTAAAATTACCCTACCTCTATAAGACAATATTTTACATTAATCTTAATAGAAGTCAGAACTACTATTTTTTTTTATTTAGAAAATAGCTAACAAGCGTTTCACCTGATTTTTGAATAGTTCACTTCAGTTCCACACATTTAAAACACAATTTTAACTATTTCGGCTAAAATAATTACTAATTTTTTTTTTTTATAATTTGGTCAGATACCTCAAAATATATAACTCGAAGTGTTTTTAGGTAATATAGATTTTTTATTTTTTTGTTTTCCACAGTTAAAACATTTTGGCATTATTTAAAAAAACCATATAAAAAGTTATAATATCATTTTTTTCCCCTATGGAACTCTTATTTTAGACCTAAAATAAGCTTATTTTGTGAATATCAGATGTTTCTGTAGTGTAGTAAATTTTCGGGACTGAAAGGGTTAATATAATCAATACTGCCAGACGATGCCTACGATGTAGCCCTTAAAAGTTGGGAAGCTATTTGGGTATCGGTTCGTCTCTTAACTATGGTTCTAGATTACACCAATAGTTGAAATACGCCTGTTCCTAGTTCTAACCTTTGTTTAGTGAGGCCGAATTTTCAATCGACGCAGCTTTACACCAGTCACTTACTGATAAGGTTCAACATTAGGGTTCCTTTTTACTAAACAAACATCTGATATAATGAAAAGCTAAAAAATATTTTCCTATCGTAGTCGTGCACTAGCATTTCAGTACTAAAATTTTAAATTAATCACGTAGTAACGGGAAGGTAAAACAAAACAGCCATTTAAGGATGTCAAATATCTCAGGAGGATAAAAGGGCAATTAGTGCAGTAATAAGTTACTTCATTGCGCAGTGGAAAATACCGAAACGAGATAAAACACACCACAAGGTCAATTTCCTTTTAATTGCCGCCAGTGCGAACAGTATGAGTCACCAAGTTCGACACTTTTTATCTTTCATTCGGAAGAATGATAAGATAATTGGTGTCACCTGTTTCTCTATGAACTTCTAAATTTACAAACTTGACTAAAGTTACACAAACCTACTTTACAAAACATAAGGGGTGTCTTGTGGTACAGTTTTTAATGTGAGAACATTTCTGGCTCTCTTATTCTGAAATATATTCAAGCAATTGAACTTTTGCATGAAATCTACGCTATACGATGCTAAATTTTTGGCTCCAAAGATCGAGCCCACCGATTGTTCCTTTCCTGGTCCACTCATTAGCAGCTATTTGTTTAAATCATTTAAATAGTGGCCAGTCAGATCGATTTGAAAAGTACAAGTTTAAGAACTCAAAATAACTATAAAAAGTTAACATTTCACCAAACAATCTATTACAATTACATTTATAAATATCAAAATACATGTTTGTTATTTATAATTACGGCTATTTAAATTGAATTATAATATTACTTGTAAAAAATGACGATAAACACCCAAGTCCTATATTTCATTTTTAAAGACTTTCTTCATCAACTTGACCAATTTAACTTATTGCAATAAAAATGGAAGTTACGTTTCTAAAGCTTGTTTAAATCGGGACAACTTCCCAACTTGTTAGGTGAACGGTAACCAAATAAATGCATAAACATTTATAACAAATATATATGAAAGGAGGTACTCTAGAAGAATATCTCATTCTAAACATCATAAACGCGAGCTGTCTTTTTTGCGCGGTCGAACTAAAAAGTAAGTTTATTTTCCTGGTTTTTTCTCCTTCATTTTCTTCAGTACTTTACTATAACAACACATACACACAACCTTGAAGTTTATAATAAATAAACATCTTTTACGCAGACAGACGCTTCTGAAATGTTCACGCCAACAACGCAAAACAACGAGTTTGTTTATCGCATAGGCAGTACTGAAAACACTTAATAAAATAGAACATTCTATTTGCATTAAAATTCATAAGCTCAACGGTCATACAAAGAAGTCAACATAAGCTATGTGTTGATTTCCTCAAGTGATGAATCTCATAATTCTGGCCTTCCCAGTGACACGTTGTTAAATTGAATACGTTGGAACTCTTTGAACTCAATTGAGGTACGTTGGGTTTCAAAATACGATGCTAAATGGGATCCTTAGAAATGTTACTTGAAAAAAATTGAAAATTAATACTCCATATTTTTTTTCTAAATAACTGTCAATTTTTATTCATGATTGCCGAAAAATATATTTTAAAGTAAAGAAATAAGTTTTTAAACGACATTTTAGTTCAAACTGTTTAGAACAAATAGAGAAATGGTTTGAAGACCAACAATTGTTATTTTATCATCGTTATACATTAAATGAATGCTTTACTACCTATAAAAATAAAAGAAAGAGCCCCACAATTGTCTGGGTGTCTGGGTATATGTCTGTGGATCGTAAAAGACATACGTAGACTGCTCTAAAAAAATCCAAATTGTTAACATAGATTCCCTTCAATACCACCGTGTGCACCTGAGGCTTAGTTTTTTCATATTTGTTCTATTTTTAACGAAATTTATATTTTTCTGAAAAAAGTACACCACTTTCGTTCCAGTTCGATAACTTTTTTCTCTTTCCAGTTGCCATCGGCTGAAAAAATTAAAATAAACTTTTGCGAAAATAAATAAAATGATAGAGCTGCATATTAGGGTTTTATGTCTTCATTTTTTGTTTGCCAAATTCGCCAAGTTATTACAAAAAAATAAAAAAATTTGCAAAAAAAAGTCTAAACTGGCTGGTTGTGCGAAGGTCCATGCACTAGAGCTGAATGGGTGCGTTTGTAGCTGTATTTTTTTCCTCGCAAAATAAGCAAAAACGTGCCAAATGAGCTAAAATTATTTTGAGCGGGAAATTGCGGGAAATTTGATTGTCCCTTAATGTTAAATGAGTTGCACATAAAAAACTATCCCGATCTATAAATAATTAAGATAATGAAACGAATTTTCAACTGAAAAGAAATTATAATGATCCAAACAAAATGCATTCAATATTGGGGTATTTAAAACAATTTTTATATTTTTAAATAATTATTATATTAATTTTTTAAAAAAATATGAATGGAGACCCCTTAATATTTTTAAAGAAATAAATTTAAGACAAGAAGTTTAAGCGAAATCCCAATTTTTAAAAATTGTTGTTCATAATTTGCTGAGTAAATCACAAAATACTTTTTAATTACCCTTTAGGGGACTGTGTATAAGATTACGTGCGTAATTGATAAATAAAGACGGCTTTGCATGCATGCTTGCTTGTCATTTTAGATGTCATTGAGATGGTCCCCAAAAGGTCGACAAGTGATTCGATTGAATAACTCGTCAAATATTCATCCAAATGTAACAAAAACTTAGATTTAAGGTTTTCAAGAGTGCTTAACATTTCTAAGTTATTGAAATTGGGTGGTGCTATTGGAAATTTCAAAGATCGTAATATTTTTAATATGAAGACGGCCCCTTATTCAAATTTTATATCGTGCAATTAACTCAGAATGTTAATTGTACATAATCTCAAAAAGGTCCGATTCTATAGGGTGACTAACGGATGAAATAACCTCAAGTGGGTAATTTTTTATTTCCACAGCTGTACCTCCTACGATACTGAAATACCTAATGCTTTTGCTTAAAATAAATTTCGTTCAAATATTTTGTCTTGCATTGACGCAATTGTAATTCATAAAACTATTTATGAAATAATTTCAGTTATAATTAGTTATTTTATGAAAAATTAAAAACAAAATTATAAAAAAATTTAAACATATATTTAATACTAGCAGTATTTTCCCGCCTTACTGGGAACCCGTTAACTTCGCATTGCTTCCTTTTAGATGCATGCTTACTTGTGAAAATACACTAAATAATAATAATAATAATAATAATTAAATTCGTGTTGGCACATGCTCACTTAAAAAAGCAAACACTAATAGAGGATGAAGCAGCCTTAGGGCGAGCGCATATCTCAACCAAACTCAATCAATCAAACTAATAGAGGATGGCGTCAAGCCCCCGTTTCGGCCCGGTCCATGTATTTTCAGGCCCTGTTATCTTATGGTCCCGCAATCCCACGTGGATGACGTTTTCTTGAAAATAATTATATTAATTAAAAATTACAATCAAATATGAAAAAACTAAGCCTCAGGTGCACACGTAGGTATTAAAAGGAATCTATATTAAAAATTTCGAATTTTTTAGAGCAGTCTAAGTAGGTCTTTTGCGACCCACAGACATACACACAGACAGACTCTTTTATTATTATAGATACAAAATTATATGTTTCAAATTTTAATACATCATGTACAATTTGTAGAACTATATCTAAAACTAATATGAAGAAATCGTTAATAGTTATCTATGCAACTAGTGCGAAAAGTAACGCTTTTTAAAACCAGTGGATTTTATTTCACTCGCTCGTACCTCGCTCGTGAAATAATGACACGTGTTTTAATGTAGGAGGAGTCGCGCGCTTCGAAGCATATAAAAGAAATGCTTGTTTAATTTTTTTTTACTGATGTTGTAGTAAATTTAATCTAACAAATGCTTTGCTATGGATTTTATACTTGAAAGTTTTCAAAATAATTTAAAGAAATTGTATTTCCTTGATATTTTGTTTAGTATTTTCTTGCAGATTTGAAAAAAATTTAGTTTGTTGAAATTTTTAAGAAACAGACCAACTCTTTCCTTTTTTCACTTAAAAAAAATATGACATTATTGTTTTAAAAGCATATTGAAATGGTTTATATTAGATAGTCCTGGAAACATTGTTTGGTTGATTATCTACTAAGTTTATTCATTAAAAAAAATCCTTAGTAGATGTTATAAATTGCTCCGCCATACTTTAAATTTTACAAATTTATAAAATTTTAAAAATTTAAATTTTTAAAAAATATGTGTGTTGCTTTGAAACCTGAATATCAGATGACGGGTTTATTCGCCTGTATCCATCCAAATAAATATGGCAATCAACACCAGTAAATGAAACGGATTAGTTACTAATAACAGCACATTGAATGAGTCCCCTTTAACTTATCTTATCTCGAATGTGTTTTGGTGTCGTCACATTGTTACTTTACATTACACATAGCAGAAATCCGATAAGAAATTGTTTATTTTTATATCGCATATCAATACATTGAATGCAATTTAGTTTAAGTTATTATTTGCATTGTCCGGGGGTTTTGTTTAGTTAGTTGTAAGGTGCACTCCTGACTTTTCAATGGTCTGCATAAAAATGAAAGAACCTAAAGAATGTAGAATAAGATAAGATGTGGTTATCAAAGGGAGCGTATAGTAATGCCGTTGCAACAAACAGCCTGTGTACATTGGTCACATTTCAGCGAAACAAATTCAAACTAAATCGTTTTTAGAACTGGCAAAAACAGTAACTAGATTTTGAACATTCAAGAAAGGAGCTTTTTTATTTAAACTTTTCAAATAGGTTGTCTATTATCGCTCATTCAGTGGCTACATTGCAAACTATTCAGCAAATATTCATTTCCATTTCGGGATGTGTGTTCGGATTGTGGTAAAGAGGAACTCTTGCTTTCAGCCCGATCCACCCGTGTAGGAATGGGAAACCCGAGAAAATGCATTTATTCTCTTAAGACTAGCTTTTGTAGAAAAATGTATGGAATCTGTGATTCAATACAAGGTATAACATCTGATAACACGATTTCAAACATACCATCGTAAACAAATTCGAAACTGCATAAATGTAAAAATGACACTTATTGAAAACTTAAAGTTGTAATGCTTCGTGTGTACATTTAATCCTAATAAGATGGTTAATGCATTTGAAAAGTTTAAATGAATTTTTTAAAAATAAATTTCATGAAGTAGGGTTGAAATACTTATCCACCAATTCTATTTTTGCATACTTTTGATCACAGCAATTATGTTATAATACATTACCTTCTATTCATTTTTCAGTAATATTTTAGAAAAATATCATAAATATCGAACTAATACAAAAATAAATATAGAGCTAATATTAATACGAAAGTTGACGACCAACAACCGGCCATAGGCCCAACAAGGTTGGCCTAAAAGCAAATAATTTTTTTTACCAGTCATTATTACTAACTTTATATTTAAAGGACTTAAATACTAATAAAAAAATTCTTAACATAACGCCCTCCGTTGAACAAAAAAATTCAACTTTTTTAAAGTTGCCAAACAAAAGTAAAAAATTAAAATCTCCATCAAAGTACGTTTAACTTTTAATTCATTTAAAAGTAAAAATATATATATAGACATAAATAACGCTCGTTTTTAACAAATCCGCAGGAGGAAAATGGAAATTTAATAAATACTTTGCTCGTAATGTATGTCTGGGGGACGGATCGGGATACTTATTTATACAATGGAAGTGATTATTTGCGAGAAAATAGTATAAAAACAATCATATGCTGTACGTCGGGGGAAAAAGATTTTCATTAAAAGAATAACAATATTCATATGGCGGTTTCTTATGCAAATATTTTTATGAGTAAAATACGATTTTCGATAAATAAGAAGTGACAACAATTGAGTGCTTACTGTCCATTGAAAAATTAACATAACTCCAACATACCTGACAAGATACTGCAAGAGGGCTTTTTTAGAAGTCATTTCAAAATTGGCAACAACCGCCTTACAATCTTCCTCCATTTTCTTCTTACGAGTGGATAAAAATATGTCCGCCAAAAAAAAATTCAGTGTAACTTTAAAAAGAGCGAATGACACCAATGTGCCACTACGGGCGATCCGCAAACTAACTCTCCCCTACAGTCAACAAGTACAAGTCGCTCGTCGCTCTTAGCCAGAAAACCCCTAATATCTCAGTAGAGCAAACACGGCTAAAAATACACGTTTTATCCAAAGTTTGACAACTGCCGTGGGGTTCACAAAAGCTTATAAAGCCCTAATCTCTATTCTCCGTTTCTCTTTAACTAGTTGAACGCAATTCATCAGTGGGTTTTATGTAGGAAGGAAGTGGAATGTTGACCAATGGCAATGCCTGATTTACTCCTCAGTGATGGATTTCTCTTCCAATGGTTTTCCAAGGTTTCCGAAACGAGTCGCGGTGCGATGAGGATAAAGCAATATTACTGCAGAAACTGGAAACAATTGTCATTTAACTTCCGTTGTGACCACAATGAGAGATTTTAGGATTTGCATTGGGGAAAATGAAGAGTTTTCTTCGTTTAAGCGATTGGCGAAAACTAAATATTTACTCTAAAATGTTTATATCCAGATTTTTCAAAGTGAATACTAAATAAAATTTAGAAAATATATAATAATACTAATTCTTAATAAACAAATGGCTTATCTAAACTGCTTTGAAATTCTCTAATTCTCGAAGATTTCTTCACCTTTCTTTAGAGAAATACATTTGTTATGTAAATTGCAAAATAACTAATGAATATTTTTGCCTTGTAAAAATTTCGTTTTCTCTATCCATATTATTAAGTAAAAAGTATCAGAAAGAAAATATATCATTTTTGTTAAAGAATTACTAACATGTAAATATTCCAGATGCATAAATTATCTTGATCACGTTTGTTTACATATTAAACAAAAACTTATAATAAACGCAAAAGGTATCTTTTTGCGTTAAACCTTCGAACCTACCTACCATAGATCTTATCAAATAAGATATTTTTATAACTTTAAAAGACATTTCCTAATCCTTCTTCAAATATAGTATTTATTAAAAAAAATTAATAATCAAAACGTAATTTTAATTAATTAAAAAATGGAATTATAGAGTTATTAATAACCAGCACCATGTATCCCATAAATAACCCGTTTGTAAAAAATTTGACCCTTAACCCATATTAAACCCAATCGGAGTAATTTGACTTAGACAGTTATTTTTCCTATTGTATTAGCGCCCGGAGGAACTCTCGCTTAAGAAGTCATTTGTCAAACTCATTATTAAATTAATCAAACTAAGAAGCTTGTTTTTATCATTAACAATTATCATAAATAAAAGTCAAATAATCGCCTTCCTTTCATGGCAATGAAAACGAACGATATTTGAACAAGCGGTCTGTGGTAGATGACGGGCTCGTGATGTTGCTCCATGTTTCAGAATTCATTCAACATGTTGTAAACTCTATATTAAATCGGGTAAACACTTGTTTGTCCGAGCGACTTTGTACTCCTTTGGGGCCATTTCTCTCCCCAAAATAAAAAATAAACACCGTGTTTTGGCTTTCCTGTTGTAGATCGGGCATTTTGAAACAAAATTTAGTGTCAGTGGTTTAGTCCATATTTATTATTAAACAATGTGTTAATCGCGATCAACTAACAATCAATGGAGTCCGGGACACAAAATTCTTAAATATTTAACTTTAAAAGAACGTTGCTAAAAAATAAATTGTGAAGGTATGCAACATAATTTGTAATTGAAAAAATGTTTTGTTTAAAAAAATTAATAAAATTTTAAATATTCAAAAACATGAAAAATTTTGATGTTTGTGAAATTTGATATATCTTGAAATTTTATTATTCAAAACACTTTATTTTTGATTTACACTCTTAACTTTGAGTTTTATTTTATAAATTGTCTTCGGTCTTTTTTACAAAATTGAATAGAATTTTTTAAACAAATATTCAGTTTGAAATCTACATAAAACTCATAGCATGCCAAGGACAAAAATATAAATTAAAAAATTAAAAACAATTACAACGATTCCCGAAGACAAATTAAAGATATATGTTTAAAAAATATGTGTGGAAGAATTTTAACACTCTTGTATATTTTGAATTTAAAGTATATGAATTTAAAGTAAAAAAAAAAAAATCATCGAAAACACGATCAAGGAGAAAAACAATTTTGAAGTTTGGAAATTCGTTTGCCTTATAATACACACCGTTCGCGGCCAGCGTAGATGTCAATGACACAAGAAACTTAATATCTCACGTTCTACTGCAGATATAAGTAAAATTTTAGTTTCAAAATATTTAAAAATAATTTTGTTATTTTTAAGATAACACCTTTTTTGAAGCTTTTGTGTCCTGGAACCCCTTAAAACTACACAGAAAATAGTTATTTAAGCAACTAGTTCCGAAAATGATACTTTATTAAGCGAGAGGCTTTTATTTTACGAGACCGTAGGTCGAAAAAATAATGATAAGAGCTTAATAAAGTATTATTTGGAACGTGCTTGCTTGCAAAATTTCTTATAATAACGTGCAAAAAAGTATTTCTACTAATGAGTGATTTTCATGACATCATTTAGTTTCCATGGAGATTAGAAAATGCAAAAGTAATGAACCAATAGAAATAAGTGAGTTTCATGACATTTAGTTTCCACTAGATATTCATGACATCATTTTGTTTTCATACCAATCAGATACTCTTATTTACTTTATCGCACTAGTGCCGAAAGTCCCATTTTCGACAACTGTCTGTGATTTTTTCCACGTGTCTCATTTTCACCACTGTTTGTGACGTAAGCACGTAAAGTGCCATCTTCGAAACGATTTATGAATGAATATCAAATAAAAAAGTGAACTTTTTTTGCACTTTGTTATAAAAAGTAATTTTTTATCACTGTTTCTAAAATGTATAACTTTACGCACCCGTCTGATATTAAAATTATAGTGTAAAAATCAGATTTTTTCACGCAATTATAAAAATAAATATTGTCGATCCAACAATTTGTTTTCGTTCATTATAACGCAAACAAAAATGTTTGCCGTTAGTACCAAAGTGTCATTGGTTAGTTGGTTCAGCAAAAGTTTAGTAGGTTTTTCCAAATGATTTTGATGAAATGATGTCCTTTCTAAATATCACGAATTTCGGTGACCGTGGCAGGTAAATTGGATCGTCCTTTAAGATCTATCCAATTTCGCAATCAATTTCGGGAAGGAAGTGATTTTCACTTTCGAATGAGTATTCTTGCCTTTAGCACTTACTTCAATTCGCCTCAGCATGATCGGATAGTTAATAAAATTATTTCAAGCATAAAAAGAAAGAGTGCTTCACATCGTGATAATGGCAATCAATTTTTAACCTTGTAAGCCCGACAAAAATTCTTTTGCAATCATTCAATTGTACGCTCTTTTTTTTTTTTTTTTTTTTTTTTTTTTTTTGTAACACATATTATTAATATTTTTAAGCTAAGTTTAAAAGTTATAATAGATTATAAGCATTAAATATTTTAATATTTTAACTGATATTTTTCTATGAATATGGGAAAATATATATCATTTTATAAATAAAGTTTTAACATGGAAATTCACTCTTTAAATTTTAACTTGACACGTCAAGAAATCTTGAAGATTCTGCACACAATTAATAAAAAGTGTATCTCTTAAAAGCATCAACTTAATTATAATATGGTGGTGTAACATGAAATTGAAGTTATTATGTTTTGTTATAAATTTTAAACTGTTTTCTTTTTCTAATGCCATATGTTTAATCTTCTAAAAATTATTAATAAAAGTTCTCTCTCCTGCAAAACTTTTTATGTTATAAATACTTCAAATTTCGCATCAAATCGCTTTGCAAGGTTCTACTTACTTACTTACCCTTGACTTCGAAAATACGTTTTATAATTACAGATAAAGCTGCGATGGAACGCATTTTTATAATTCCGCAAAAAGTTTTCAGTCATGTCAATAGTGCTAGCTCAACCGGTGACCTTTAAACGTGGACAATTCTCGGCCGTTTGTTAGTCGTTCTTGGCATACATCGACATAACGTAACAGTAACACAGTAGTTTATCGTGACATGATGTCGTCATAAAATTTTGAACTGACGCCAATGTACGATAGACGTAAAGATTCACCTACTAACGCATTCTTCATGCGATTAACCGTGAGTTTCTGGAATTCAGAAAGAACGCTGAAAAATATTGGAATACATGCCGTCAGATGGCGACACAAGATATATACATTTGATAGTTGGATCAATATTGTTTCCCCATTTTTTTTCAAAATAGTGTTTGACATCTTCGACAGAAAACAGAAAAATTTGTCATCAACAAATCGTCCTTAGAGTTGCAGCAAACGAGCCTTCGAAGGGCTTCATTCTTTAGAAAGAACCGAGCTCTCTTTTTTTAAAAAAAAATCTTTGTATTTAACGACGATGTTTTATATAATGCAATGGTTTTTAACGAAAATTGCATAAATGTTTCTTTTTTTTAAGAACATAAATACTTTAGTGATTCATACATATTGTTTTCTTTTACGATCAATGAATACCTTTAACATTTATTTGTGATATTCTAATAAAAATACAACATGCATTTTTCTGAAATTCATAGAAAATTATACAAATTTTGACTGCGTTAAAACTACGTGAACTACAGGGTGGCACAAATAAAAGTGGCCCCGTCGTAGAGATAGGAATGCATTGAGATGCTTAGCGATAAAAAACTTTTAAAGCCGTCTGAAACCTTCCTAGTTGGAATAAAAGATTATTCAAGCGTGCAATGGCCCAATTAGCAAACCTGCTTTTGCATTGGTTGGATTGGATTCGCATCACATTAGAGCTACTCAAGGCGAGTTTCGATCTTAGTGACTAGTGAGTATTATATGAAGGGCAATTCCAAGTTTGACGGAATGAAATTTTGAACTGTAGAAATGAAGCAAAACAAAAATACCACAAAGCTATTTTCAAAGGAATTTTTTTAAGTTTTTTGTATCACTGTTTGATGATTAAAATATTATAAAAAAAGTTGAATTTTCTTAAAAAGTATTTTATTTTATTATTGACTAACTTATTTTTGTATTACTGAATGACATTTTTGCAACCACGATAGCATCCTGGTACATAAAATGGAAATTTCTGTAAATTAACAATACATTGAATTTTTTAAATAATGCACATTTTCAATATGATATATAAGACAGGTAAATTATAAATTAGAGCAACCTACCTGTAAAATGGTTTAAGTGATTAACTTTCATTTGACGTTACAGAATGACTAAAAGTTTCATTAACATGTATATTAAGGTGTCTTAGGAGTCTTAAAAATGTGCAAAGAATGTACTAAAAAGCATAGTTTGCGATTTCATGTAATTTTTTAAATACTCAATATATAATTATATTTTTTATGTAATTCAACAAGATTTATTTATTATAAAACAAATTTTAAACTTTATGAAACTTTAGCCAAAAATAAAATAAATGCTAACAAACATAAAACTATTTGAAAGCATTTGGATTAGGCGTGCGCGCCACATTTTGAGGGCTAAATTGAAGAAGTGACCAAGAAAATGACTTTATATTGTACAAATACGCACAGATAAAGACTTATACCTAATTTCTAAGCTCAATTTTTATTAGAAATTATTTTAATAACTTTTTTTTAAAAAAAGTAATACAAATTTTAAAATTTTGATAAATATTTTTTTGTATTAATAAATATTGCTTTATTTTCCTTTTAAACAGGTATTTGTCTTTATTTGTACATATTTGTACAATATAAAGTCATTTCCTTAGTGATTTCTTTAATTATGATCTTAAAATATGGCGCGCAAGCAGTAGTAGTTCAAATAGTTTTATGTTTCTTATCATTTATTTAAGTTTTTGCGAAATTTTCATAAACTTTAACATCTTTTTCATAATAAATAATTCTTATAGAATTACATATAAAAAAATATACTTATATATTGAGTAGTTAAAAAATTACGTGAAATAGCAAAATTTGCTTTTTTAGTACCTTCTTTGCACATTTTTAAGACTCCTAATACCCCTTAAATTAAAAGCGTGTAAAGTAATAAACTTACTTTTTTATTATCTAGAATATACTAATAAGATATTAAATATTACATTATATACATTTATTTACATATGAAAGGTTTTTCAGACAGTTATCGAGATCTATTTCCGAGTAGTTGAAGTGCGGCTGCATTTGCCGAGAAAACAAATCTTTTTTGTCCACACTTCTTTTTAAATACATGTCCTTTATCTCTCTGCTTTCTGTTACAGAATAACCATAATTTGAATTACGCCATAATTTGAAAGCTTGGAACATATTTTAAACCTAATTAGTAAATTAAAAACTGACAATTCAAAAAAATGAAATTTTTATGGAATTACCCTGAAGACAGACCCTCATGCAAATTCAGTGTCTTGAAATCAATTTAAAAAATTTGTATATTAACGTAAACAAAAAGGTCCTAGTCTCGAAACGGCTGAAATAATCCCTATTGTAAAAAAATGCACAGCTGTACAAGCATTCAGTTTATTTTTCATTCTATAGTCCTCTCACCACTTCTTAGCATCTAAAACGTGTGTTTTAGGCGATTCCAAACTATCACTCGTAAAGCGAAAAGGGGTAAGGAAGATTTTGTTTTCAGCCAGAGAGTTACTATATTTGGAGATCCATCGCTTTTGCGGAGCATCATATTTCTTTTAAAAATCAAGAAACTGTTTCTCAACTGAAGGGCAGTTCAAACTTACATGGGTTCGCTATTATTGCTTTTTTTTTAACTTATAGCATTTCTCGAAGTGATACTGAACATGGTAAACAATACATACTACAGATGCAAATCTATTGACGATCAAGTCAAGATAGAAAAGATATGCACGTGCAAATAATCATGACCTTCAGTATTTAACTATAATCCTCCTTTAACTAATAGCCTATGTGTAGTTTTAGTGTGACACATTATTTCCTGCCTAACTACTCCAACAATCCGCAGACACACCAAACACATTGTGGGCACACAACCCTGACTCCTCCAGGTGCCCTCTCTTTTTACAAAGGGGACGCTTCCTCAATCAACAAATTTGGTATGCCAAATTCTGGCAAGCGGACTATAACTAGCTTGTCAACCAGTTTTGGACAATAATCAATTCATTTATCAATTATCTTGTTAATTGACATAATTGAAATTAAATTAATTACATTTAAATTAATCGCAATTGAACTTTCAATTGTAATTATGTCAATGCAATGAAATTAATTTGATTAACATATGTCAATTGTAACTCACAATTAAAATAATTGCAATGAACTTTTTTCGTTGTTTTGTAAAACAATTAAAACTACCAAATAACTTTGTGTATTAAAACGAAATAAGTAAAGATTTAGGAAAAGGAAGCTGTGAAAATGACAATCTGCCAAAGAGTCTGTCACACAGCCGAGAGGAGAGAGGTATTGAAGTGTAATTTAAATTATTACAAGAAATTGCAAATTGTTATTGTATGCCTAATCATGTTAAATTAAAGATATTGATGATTATTTGGATCGGTCCTTTATTTGTTGCCAATACATTTATTTAACCACATTAAAGGATGGGGGGGGGGGTACTATTCTACTGCCCGGAACCACACGGGTATATTGCATCTTTAAAAATACCGGCTTTATATTATAAAGAAGTTTTTTTATGATTGTTGTTATTGATTGAATCCACAAAACAAATGAAAATTAATTGTTAATTGTTACTAATACAGTTAACAATTAAATAATTGTTAATTTTAATTTTCCACAATAACAGTTGATAAATTGTTAGTTATTGTGGTTTATTTATCAATTAATTTATTGTAAATCTTTAATTGTTCTTGCAATTAAAATTTGCCCAACATTGTTGTCAACCATAGTATAGAGTTGAAGGCAAATATTTCGCCGTGTTTGGGCTTCATACTGAAGCAATTAATAGTCACACTTAGCAAACCTGTTTTTGCTGTGGTTTCTGACTTGGCAACAATTCTATCGTATTCTTATCTCCATGACGGCCTTCCTTAAATCACTTAAGGTAGGCGAATACCTAAAATTTTAAAATTTTTACTATTACTTTAATCTTTTCCAAATTCGGCATAGTGATTTCAAACATAATTTACAACACTTTTTTGGCAATTTTTTTTATTTAAATATAATTGATTTATTTTAAACGGTGTTTTTCTACTAAAAAAGGGGGTTTACGCTAACACTTCTGGCATAAAAAGTTTTACACTAATTAACCTGAAATTTTTTACAGATGCTATTTTAATATACATCTGTGCCATGAACCTCTAACATCTGGTGTAAATAGAGTAGTTTTTGTTTAAAAAAATGTCAAAGTGTAAGTTTATCGAAAAAAAAATTTGTTGATTGGTAGCTGCGAGTACGTAGTTCTGCACTTACGGCACCATCTGCGCATGCTCAGCATCTGCCGGAAATCCAGCTCTCTTACGGAAAGCCACTGCGCGTGCGCAGACGGATACTGAAAGGGAAAGATAGTTTGTCACGTTGGCTTATCATCGCCCCAAGTTGATAAGGTTTTTCGAATAAAAATTAACATGTTGATTGAGATGAAATCGATCCTCGTTGAGGAAGAATGGAATAAAAGAAAAGACAGAATCCTAAAAAATAATCATTAAAAAATATTCATAAAAAAAAACTCGTCTCTTGACCAGGGTTCTAAATTAAGAGGCATCGTCAATTACGGCCAATTACGGTCATTATTATTATGGCCAATTACGGTCAACAATTACGCCTCGTAATTTAGAACTCTGGTCAAGGGACGAGGGGTTTTTTTTCGAAAAAGATTGAAATCATAAATAAGAAACTCGTCTCTTGACAAAGGTTCTAAATTACGAGGTACAGCCAATTATGGCTAATTACGGCCAACACATCCAATTACGCCTCGTAATTTAGAACCCTGGTCAAGAGACGAGTTGGTTTTTTATGATACCATTCTTTCCCCCCCCCTTCTTGATTAGTAAGTATCTCAAAGTTTTTTGCATTTGGAATATTCATTACAGCTACAGACCACTCTGAATAGCGATCGTTATTTTATAACCATCCTGCATAATTTAAAATGTATTATGGATCTGGAAGTTGCTTTTTTAACTGATAACCATAATTTCTAAAGCCATGCTAAATGACTGGTGTACGTTAAATCCGTCGTGGTCACTAAGTCCTCCAAGTTACCATACCAAATCAATACATGTGACAAGTCAATTCTGGGGATCCTCTAGTTGGCCTCTGTCTCTAAAAATTAGATGGATCCATTTAAGTGTGTGTGTTGTATCTCTCTTGCTTGACGAAGGTTTATAAGCGGGTCTGATTATGTAAAGTCTTACATCAATTGATCCAAGAATAAAATAGGCTTAGAATTGGACAGTGTCATAATTCAATAATTCTATTATAATCCATAAACGCAAGCTTTCGGCGAGGGTAAACGCTTGATATTCAATAACAACCTAAACCTTCACACAACCCTAACTAACAACTTGGCGATATTTTACTTGGCTGCCCACAAAAACGTTTCGCTCTCAAGTCGAGATATCCGCTTGCGCAGATTTCCGGCACTGCCGTTAGATTAGCCACATTGTGTTTGTTTCAAGTTAATTCATAAAATTTGTTATAAAACACATTCTTGTTATTTGTTTGTAACTCTAGAGGGTCATTGCACGGATCAGTTCAAAACGAAGAATTTAACACATAATTCATGTTTATCGGAGGAAAATTCAATGTGGTAGGCTTGTTGGCGTGAACCCTTTTTTTTAGTTGAAAAACACCGTTTAAAATAAATAAATTATATTTAAATTTAAAAAACTGCCTAAATAGCATTATTCATTATATTTGAAATCACCATGCCAAATTTGGAAAAGATTAAAGTAATAGTAAAAATTTTAGAATTTGGGGGATTTTTGGGTATTCGCCTACCTTAAAGAAAATATTACATTTAGGCTTAAAGTTAAGGATTTATCTATTAAAAGTAAAGTTTGACCGAAATTTCATCATTTAAATATTTTTTCATAAAAACAAATATGTGTATATTTGTAGTTCTTGTATACCTTGGTAAAATTGATTTTACTAGTAATGTGTGTCACGTTATTTTACAGAAAAAACTCCTCTGCCAAACCAAAAACGTTGATTTTCGATGTCACACCAGAGCAGTCTGAGCCTCATACAAATATTAATAAAATAATAATAAAAAAAACTTAGTTTGGATAAGTGTATTTTAAAGGAAATTAAAATTTCTACGACTTGTAAAATCATTGTTTGTTGATAAAATGAAGTTTTATGGGAGTTACGGCGATAGAAAGTCGTTAGAACGTAATATTTTTTCGAAACACTCGATTCTACACCCTTTTTGCAGCTTCGTAGCTCCTTAACTAGGGTCACATGGGGGAATTATGGATCATTCTCTTTCCGGGGTAAATAATGATCACTAAGTTTGAATGATTAAAAATGGTTTTTAGAAAAAAAATAAATTATGCCAAGTCATCCTTATACATTCTATTTTCTTATATCAAGTTCAAAAACAATGTAACTCTGCTGCAAAAAATAGAAAAAAAATACTTTTTACACTACTATAAAAACATCTTCAAAAAAGATTGTCTTTGAAAAACATGAATTTTTTTAAGATTCATACTGGAGAAACATATTTGAACTAACTATTTTGTTGGTGCTATTTTTCAATAGGAAAAGGTCTAAGCTTTTCAATCCGATAAAAAAAAATTCATAATAATTTTTTTTAATGATTTTAAAGGTATATCGATTTATCCCCCAGTTTACTGGGGTAATTCTGGATCACTGGGGTAATTCTGGATCAGTGATATTTTTTAATTTTTCATGTGTTTTTAGCTAAGTGGTATATGTCATTTTGAAGCATAAAATCAGATTAGGCTGCATTCCAAATTTCATTAAAAAATTCAAATTAGAAGTTTATTTAAAATTTAAATAACAAAAAATTTAATCTACATTGAAATAGCATGAAAATTCTATTTTTATTCAATACTAGCAAATTTATACCCGTACTTCGCACGGATTAAAAAAAATATCAAATCGATCCAAGTATGTGTACAGCTGTGGAAATAAAAAAGTACCCACTTGAGGTTATTTCATCCGTTAGTTATCCTATAGAATCGGACCTTTTTGAGATTTTGAACAATTAACATTCTGAGTTAATTGCATGAAACAAAATTTGCATAAGGGGCCATCTTCATATTAAAAATTTTACTAACTTTAAAATTTCCAATAGTAACACCCCTTTTTGAGTCCATATTTCAAATCTATGACCCATGTTAATACGAAATGCCAAATTTTGTTAGTTTTTAAGCATTATTAGGGGAGTTAGAGACGTGCAAAGTTAAGGTCCCATAATGTTAAATGAGTTGCACATAAAAAACTATCCCAATCTATAAATAATTAAGATAATGAAAAGAATTTTTTACTGAAATGAAATTATAATAACCCAAACAAAATGCATTCAATATTGGGGTATTTAAAACAATTTTTATATTTTTAAATAATTATTATATTAATTTTTTTAAAAAATATGAATAGAAACCCCTTGTTATTTTTAAAGAAATAAATTTAAGACAGGAAGTTTAAGCGAAATCCCAATTTTTTAAAAAATTTATTCATAATTTGCTGAGTAAATCACAAAATACTTTTTAATTACCCTTTAGGGGACTGTGTATAAGATTACGTGTGATTGATAAATAAAGACGACCTTGCATGCATACTTGCTTGTCATTTTAGAGATGGTCCCCAAAAGGTCCACAAGTGATTCGATTAAATAGCTCGTCAAATATTCATCCAAATGTAACAAAAACTTATATTTAAGGGTTTTCAAGAGTGCTTAACATTTCTAGGTTATTAAAATTGGGTGTTGCCATTGGAAATTTCAAAGTTCGTAATATTTTTAATATGAAGACGGCCCCTTATGCAAATTTTGTATCGTGCAATTAAATCAGAATGTTAATTGTACACAATCTCAAAAAGGTCCGATTCTATAGGGTGACTAACGGATGAAATAACCTCAAGTGGGTACTTTTTTATTTCCACAGCTGTACCATATAACCCGTTATAAGATCATAAACTTAAGTTATTCTTCCCGCTCGTTATCAAGCATGAAATCCCGTTTCATTGCTTTATAATTCCAAAATCAAAAATACGGTGTAAAATGCACTCATAAGTGTCATCACAATTCCCTCATAAATACATAAAACCTTTAAACTCTTTTGGCATGTTTTGGGAAATAATTTGGCGAGAAAATAGATATAGCTACAAACACACCCATTACACAGCTCTAACACAATGATCTTAGCATAACCAACCAGTTTATAAATTATTTTTTAAAAACATTTTGCCCATATCACGGTTTTTAAAAAAAAAGAATTTGGCGAGATTGGCATCATATTTGGCGAAAAAATAAAAAAATAAACCCTGATATGCAGCTGTAGTGCGGTGGCCTGAATTAACCATCACAGTTCAGTAATAGATTTACAAACATTTTGCTCACTTGGCGATATTGGCAACGTATTTGGCGAAAAAAATAAAGACATAATATCGTTATATGCAGGTCTAGTGCGAAGGTCTTTATTAACCTTCATAGTTCAGTAATAGCTTAACAAACATTTTGCCCATTTGGCGAGTTTTAATTAATTATTTGGCGAGATTGGCAACATATTTGACCAAAAAATAAAGACATAAAACCCTTATATGCAGCTCTAATACGATGGCCTTCGTTAACCGTCACATTAACTATACATTTATTGCTTAAATATGCATATTTGCAATCAACAGAACCATCAATGAAGAAATCATCAACTAAAACCACAATAAATCCTGGAATGGAAACTGTATGGAATTGCGTCACTTGAAACATGTCAATTATTTTCAAATAATGAATTTCGTTTCTGTAGGTAATTTCAACACAATAAAATAAACATTTGTGATTTAATTCATTTTCGTTGAAAGTTTTATTTAATTCTTTCAGCAGATGGCATCAGGAAAGAAAAAAAATGAGCGGATTTGAGCCAAAGTGGTGTAGTTTTATCAAAAAATTCGAATTTTCTTCAAAAATAGAAAATTTTGGGAGCTGAAAGTTCCCTATTTGTAACTTAAGTATAAAATACGCATTTGTGCCAAGTTACGAGTCAAACAAATGTCTAGTTTTTGAATCTATAAGTCACACACCCACATACATACATACATACATACACACAAAACTTCATTTTTATTATTATAGATTTTCACTGTTGCCATTGCGTTAAACTTATGAGAAACTATATTTAAACTAAAAACTTCTGAAAGAATATTTATTTGTGCGATATAATTCAGTTTGGATTGCTGTAATAGAGTCCATTGAATTTTTTTTGTCAAAATAGAGTTCTTCTGATGGTTCATTATACATGTATGAGGAGAAAGATGCATAGAGAATTCTAACTTGGCGTAAAAAAATATGCCAAGTTTCGTTTTCATTACTTTTATGTGCTAAAACAATCTTTTTATGTGCTAAAAAATGATAATTTGAAGTATTAATTTACTTTTAATATGCATTTGTATAAAAAAAAAAGGGTGATCCATAATTACCCCATGTGTGATCCATAATTGCCCAAACCCGGGGTAATTCCTGATCACTCAATAATTAAAATAAAACTAATAATAATTAAGTTTTAGGTAAAGTTATTATTTAAATAAATTCTAAATAATTTAAGCTTACTCCATGCAAAATTAAATCTTTCTATCTTTCATACTTTAGAAAAAAATAGGATGTTGTGATTTTTTGATCCATAATTCCCCCATATGACCCTAATTGTCGCACACAAAAACCTTTCATACCTATTTTGAAGAACATTATGTTTTCTACAACTTTGTGTCAAAAAGTAATATTCAAAAATGCTTAGGAAAAAAGTTGTAGGCCAAAAATGGAAAATATGCGAAATTTCGTACGCTTTTTCAAGATGGCGGAAAACGCAGACATGGGATCGATGGGGACTTTTGATATTTTACTTATAATAGTAAACCAAAGATCTATACCAAAATTTAGCTGGGTGCGAATTTTCGTTAATTGAATGTCTACTTTGACTGGACTAAAAGCGCAAACATCGAACCAGAGAAAATATAAATCGACTTCATTCGAAGAGGAAAAAAATGATTTAGAATAAGAGGGTGAAAAAGCAGCTAATTTAAAAAAAATGATGAAACCCTTTAATTACCTACTTAAATTTTTCAAACACATAAAATTTGCAGACAATATTCATATTTGACTTCTTTAAAGTACAAATACATCTGCTAATCCCAATTTAAGGGGACGCATTTCCCAAAAATTGGTCAAAATGTCGATTTTTCAGTTTTTACTTTTTATTATTTACAATATTCTTCTAAACATTTACTGAAAGTTTCATAATGATATCTTGTGTAGAAAAAAAGTTATTAAATATTTTCTGGAGTCATTCCTATACGTTTGAATACGTATTTCGTCTGCTGGGACGCAGTGCCCAAAAATTGGTCAAAATATATTTTTTTAAATTTTTTTTTCCTTCTTATTATTTACAATATCTTTCTGAACATTTACTGAAAGTTTCATAACGATATCTTTTGCAGAAAAAAAGTTATTACATATTTTCTGGAGTCATTCCTATAAGTTTGAATACTTATTTCGTCTGCTTTCAACCTTTTTTTTCTCTGTTTCACGTTTTTCAATTCTTGTGTTTAATAAATCAATAAGGCTTTTTTGCTAATTAAGTTAGAATTTTGAATTTTTTAACCTGTGTTCTTACATATATTATGCACAAAATTGTGCATGGAATAAGGTCTTCTATGTATAGTTATTTTGTTTAAAAAAAATGTTGAATTCAATAATTTGTATTTTTTGTGCATTTTTTTGTGATTTTCACTATAAATGTGTGCATATTACTTTTTAACTGTCTCTCACATTTTAAAATCCATGCACAGTTCTTGAACAAATAGTACTAAAAAGAAACCATAAAAGTTTGGTGAAGTTATTCTTAAAATTGCAGGCGGAGTAAGGTTTAAAAAAAGTTCAAAATTTTGAATTTTTTTTGAATAAATTAAAAACTACATGTAAATATTCATTTTTATTTCTAGAAGTTTTTTATTTAGAATGAACATTATACAAAACCAATATAATTTACAAATTTATGTTATTATTTCTAGAAATAATATTTTGGGTAATGCGTCCCTTTAAATGATTCATACAATGTCAAATAGGGGGTGTAAGCAGTGTTTAAGCTGAGTTTTGAAATTTTTTTAGCATTTAAGCTAAAATCGAAAATTTAATTTTAGTTTTTTTCAAAACATTTAGCATATTAATAAAAAACAAAGTAAACACATTTAAAAATAATTTATTATAAACTTTTTACCTAAATACATTATTATTATTATTATTATTATTATTACTATTATTTGGTTTTCATGATTCTGCGATGCTTTTTTGGAGCCCATGTTTTGAAAGCCCCATGGAAATCAAAGTTTTCTCTTGACGGCCCTTCAACATGCATCATTAGCAAATTATTTACATTAGATACTAAATGTCTGTTGCGAATTTCTGTTTAAATTAAGTTCATTGCAGAAAAAGATCGCTAACTGTCATCTGTCGTCAAAGGTATCGGTCTGCATAGTCCAGAATGCAATTGGGAACTGTTCAGTCAGCAGCAAAACACATGAACAATATCTAAAAATTTTCTGGAATGAACGTGTCTATTACAGGTACGATCCCCCTCTGTTCATTTTCGCTTTTTAGCGACTGGATGTCCAGATTTTCGCAAATTTCTTTTCGCATTTTGCGAATAAAGCGATCGCAGCTTAAACACTGGATGCAAGCCATCGTTTACTCTATGAATAATCTATTTGAAGCAATTCATGGAACTTAACATAATTTTTGTTCTTTCCCTCTCTTTCATTCTGTGTTTTCCAATCAGGAAGTTGTATTTCTGAGACTGGAATGAAGTGTTCCCCACCCTTCCCCGGAAGGGTACTCGGAAGCCTCCCTGGTCATTCACTCGCCGCCGCCTTGACATCAAAAAAGTCCACTCACCCACACCGGGCCGATATATTAATGGTGCATCGGAAAATCACTCAACGCGCCGACCTTCCCGCAGAGGAAGCATTTCTTCAATGAAATGAAAGCAACAAACTGACCCCAAGAGATCGCGGAAAGCAAAAGTGCACATCCCAACTCAGGATGCCGTGGACAGCGTGTCGCACGACACTGGTGACTTGGTTAGGTTAGTTTTGAATTATCTTCGCACTAGAGCTACACGCGGGGGTTATGGGCGACGGGCGTCATAATTTAGAACCACACAGTTGACCAGAAGTCCCGAAATGAATGCTTAAATAGAGGGTACAGAATACAAGTGCACTTTTTGTCCTTTTCGAAGTTAGCAGCACAGTTACGTGCACTCAATCTAGAATTTCAGTGCAATAATGAAAAATGCCCTAGTTAAAATAATATCTGCTAGGCAGCAGCTATTTAAAAACATGTTAAAAGCTAATTTTGTAATGAAATTTTTACTTATTACTTCTGTAGCACATAGAAGTCACTTATTGACTTGGTTCACTTGAATGCTGTGTCCTTCAATTGGGAAAGAAACGCAATAAAATAGATGCGCATTTCAAAATAAAATATTTTAACTTGAAATTCATAAAATGTGAACGGTCAACTATACGCCTGAAAAGTGAACGGAGAAACCAACAATTACTACGATTTTGTCAGGGGTTTAAAACCAGTGCGTGTACGCGCCCTTGGCTTAAATGGGTGTATGACTCATCACTACTGCATCATACTTTAAAATTAAAAATTAAATAATGAATTATAATTTTCATTAAAACACATGTATTGCTGGAAAAACTGATGTTGTTTTGACTGTTTTATACGCGTATATCTCTCAGGAGGTTAAAAAGTGTCAAACGAATTGACATTGGATTTAACGCTCATTAATACTGCAGAGTAAGGTGGACAAATGAATGGAAACTAGTGTCAAAAATCTCTTACAAGTAATCATGTCCGTTGATTGTCCCTTATTTCATCAACAAATTATTCCTCACACTGATATTCCCGCATTTACACTCTTTAAAAATTCGATATTCCTCTTGAAACAACTTATTTGCTCTACACAGTAGAACTGGCACATTTAATAACCGTCTGTTCCTAGAAGGAACCAAAATAAAGTGATTTCACATTGCCAAGTCTCCTCGTAAGCCAATTAGGCAAAATTATCTTTTATTTTCATGAATTTTCAAAAATAGAGTGGTTTTCTATTTTAAAACTACTGAAAGTAAAAATATTGTGGATTATTGGAAAAAAAAGTTGCACAAATTGCAGCAGCCATTGAAGTTTTGGAAGTTTTTTAATATACTTTGTATAATTACCTCTAAATATGCAGTGCTTTATTTAGTAGTAATTGAAAGTCGTGGAGTGTTACACCCCAAGTTTTTTTTTAAAAAATTAAAACGAGGGACTGGTTACATTTATTTCCAGTGCTAAGGTTAGTCCTAATCAAAAACAAATAATTCAGATTTAATTGAAAACTGTTGTGTTATGAGTCTTGTTTATGAATGTTCTTACAGTATTGGATCAAGTTTAGAGCTTGCCAAACATTCCCGAATTTATATTAATTTATCTTTTTACCAAATAACTAGCATCAGTTTCATAACAAATATAAAATTACCCCACATTTGAATCACTAAATACAAAAGAAATATATTGTAATTAATATGTTTATTACCAAGCATACCAGTTCGTATGTAACCAGTAACCTTGTATGTTAAAGTGTTAGGATTGGCATGTAAGCATTCGCGTTATTATTCAAGGAAGTAAAAGCAGGCCTGGATGCACTTTGAATAAACAGGTTTAATTTGATTTTAAGTCTTTTGGGCAGCATCGACACTCGGTGCATGGAAACTTCTTTAAGGGGTCATAGGAGTCTGAAAAATGTGCAAAGAAGGTACTACAAAGCATTGTTTGATCTTTCATGTAATTTTTGAACTACTCAATATATAAGTATAATTTTTTTATATGTAATTCTACAAGATTTATTTAATATAAAACAAATTTTAAAATTTATCAAACTTTAGCCCAAACTAAAATAAATGATAAAACATAAAGCTATTTGAACACATTGGGATTAGGCTTGCGCGGCAAATGTTGAGGTCAAAATTGAAAAAATGACCACGAAAATGACTTTAAATTGTACAAATATGTACAAACTAGGACTTATACCTAAATTCTCAGCTCAACTTTAAATAGAAATTATTTTAAGAACTTTTTTCTAAAAAAATTAATAAAATTTTTTAAATTTTGATTTTAAATATTTTTAAAATAATTTCTAACTAAAATTGAGATGTGAATTTAGGTATAAGTCTTTGTTTGTACATATTTGTACAATATAAAGTCATTTTCGTGGTCATTTTTTCAATTTTGACCTCAAAATTTTCCGCGCAAGCCTAATCCCAATGTGTTAAAATAGCTTTATGTTTAAGATCATTCATTTTAGTTTTGGATGAAGTTTCATAATTTTTAAAATTTGTTTTATGTTAAATAAATCTAATAGAATTACATATAAAATTATACTTATATATTGAGTAGTTAAAAAATTACATGAAATATCAAACTACACTTTGTAGTACCTTCTTTGCACATTTTTAAGACTCCTATGACCCCTTAAGGAACCTCTCGTTTAAGGCTATTCCGATCAAGATGAATCGATCGAAGAACAACTAAGTTGAAATCGGCGTTATTATTAAGTAAATAGTCCTATTAGAGAGAGAGAGAGAGAGTGGGAGGGAGAGAGAGAGAGTAAATATTATATTATTTTAGAGCTAACAAATTGCTAACAAAAAAAGCCTTATTTCAAGGTAACTAAAACTAATCATAACACGAAAACCTTTGTGAAATATTTCCAGTCTGTCATTCAATGTGTTTTCTTTACCAGCAAAATGTTTTTGGTCCTTTGTTCATTTGCCAGATGGAATTTCAATAATTCAATTGTTTGCAATTTTAATTTGCAAAATCAGTTTTAAAACATTCTTCTGTGCAAATAATATTTTTATTTAACCTGTTTCACTTTACATATTTTTTAGTATTATTTTAGTAAAATGAATGTGTTGCATAAAACAAAGAAAGTTTTAAATCCCCAAATTATCGTCTGCTTCTAAAATATATATCGTGTAGCTGAAGAGAGAAGTAAAACTTTATTGGAAATTCTTTGGAAAAGGGTAAAGTGTTTGCTTTATTATTGGCTTGTTTCAGGTGACGTATTTTTTCCCATTTTCAATTTGTGTTCTTTCTTCAATCGGTTCTATTTTCCCACATGACATTGAATCACCAATCGGGGTTAAAAAAAAATAGAATTCATTTTTATTCAGCATTTCTGTTGCTACTAAAAATCTGTTATATGCCCATTAGGTTGGAGTGAAAAAAAAAGTTTTTTTATTTAACATTTCTGATAGGGAAAAAAGGTTGTTTCACATCTTACTGAAACATGATACATAATTTTTTAAAGTTTAAGTTAAATTATCAGGGACCACAACGTATTTATAAGTACGAATATTCTGGCTATACAGTAGAGTAAGACGAAGAAGGTAAATTTTGGAGTACAAACTTCTAATAGGGCTAACTTCTATAGGGGTTGAAGTTTGAAAAAAATGCCAAAAATCAACTCATTTTAATTTTGCCGCCAAAATTTACTGATTACATTTTGAGCTTTAAAAAAAGAAATTTTATCATTCAGTTATATATAGTTATTATAAAAAAATAATTATTATTTTTAAAATTTTAAACTCTGAAAAATTGTTGAAAATATACGATTTTTATGAAAAATCATAAATTTATCGCTTTTTGAAGTGAGTCTGTTAGGAAGTTCAATTTTAAAAAAAGTGCTCCCATACGCAGAAATAAATGATCTACATTATGTTTAACCTATATAATCAGAAGCATAACAGTAATTATGAAAAGTCAGGGCCGCAGTGTGGGTAATGGGTAAGTTTGCTCCACTATAGTTCAATTTGTGAAGTGCATTTTGTTATTACTTTATTTGCCAACTGCATGGCAATGAATTGTTGTTAAGGCATTTGTTTGAACATATAGATAGAGTAACAAATGAACCCAGGGCATATTCTGTCCTATCGGAAAGTCTTTAGTTGGTTGTGAAGAGCTTCTATTGTACAAGTTTGAAAAAATTGAAGTCGGTTTGCCAAGTGGCTTGTAAAACATTAGTAAAGCCCTAAGGTCTGAGGAAAAGTATTATTTAATAGATATTTGCAAGGGAATTTCTGCAGGAAATTATTTCACAGACCTGTGTCAAAGAAGGCCTGGGAACATTTGACATACTGATTGGAAGTTATCTAGAAAAAGTACTAGGATTTGAGCTTCCCAAGTTTAAATACAATTCCATGGAATACATCGACATCATCGACTGGTTCAACACAACTGACACAATGTGTGGGACATTTTATTTTCACATAATTTATAAATTTACATTATTTATAACGATTTTATTTTGTGTTTTGTATGTTCTGGTAATGTTCTTAATTGAAACACAACATTTATTATAGAAATAGGGATTTAATTAGGATTTCATACCCAAAACAGTCCTCGGACATGACGGTGAGACATCCCACGGACATGATTTGTCATTGTCTGTGGACAAAATTTTTTACACAAAATAATTAACTTTTTGAATTGCTTTAACAGTAGTAAGTAGATTTTGGTATAGTGAATTCTATTGTACTGCTATTGTCAGTAGGAAACAAGTTGGATATAATTTATTAGTAAATTAAAAAAAAAAAAGAAAACGAATGAGTTTTATAAGGAATTATACTTATTCAGTAAAATGTATCTGGTCGTTTTATGTCACTAAATTTGGACGATCGGAACTAAACCATTTTTTATTAATTTCACAAAATCAGATCAACTAAAACCATTTTTTACCATATTGCTTTCACTGGAAATCGAAGATCGTTATTCGCTATATCAGTTTGAATTCAGTAACTATACACATTATAAAAATTAATATTTTTTTTGTCAAATTATCTAAGAAATTTAGATGATAAAATCAAAACAGGTGGTTTTCCCAGATGCAACACCTAAAAAAACATACAAAGAAAGCGCGTTGTTTATGTTATTTATTGTTTGGATAATCTCTTCACTCGGCTGCCATTGCATTAAAAACGCGCACTTATTTTTTGAGTAGTCGATCATAAATTCCGAAATTACTTGAATCTGAATAATTTATTTTCACGAAATATATTTTACATAATGTCTTAAACATGACTTATAAAATTATAAATGAATCTAATAAATTTGTGGAAAATAACTAATTTTTACTAAAAATTCACTAACCTAATTTTTTTGAGTTTTTTTTTATCATAAATTCAAAAATTATTTGAATATAACTTGAAATTTCACTAAAGATATTCTACGTAATATCTGAAACATACCCTAAAAATTAATAAGCGCTTCGAATGATATTAGAGGAGATACCAATTTTTTTGTGTGCCCAAAACACCCTTTTTTACCGCACTTAGGCGGGCGGGGAGATTTAATTGATAGCATTTCGGTTTCAAATTGGGATTGCATTCGACAGGTTAGGTTGAGTAAACTTTACACTAGGGCTACACGAAATAATATTCAATTTGCTTAGGAGAAACTCGGATTATTTTTTTTTTTCAATTTCATACAATTTTCAAATGCGCTTCCTAAATAATTTAACTTTCTGGACTGCCACCCATCTCGGTAGAAATAAAACAGATTACTGGATCCAGATTCATGACGAGCCAGTTTTCTCACGACCAATGAGTTAAAGCTTAAAATGAAGTACGACTAAATATGCATAGAAATGAATCTATGTACAAAATGACAAAAAAAGATTGCGTGTAAATTTCAGGAAAAAAATATACAATTTCAAACGATTTAGGAGTATTTCAGTCGAAAAATCTCTTAACCGGCTGAGTGGCCAGGCCGCTTCCAGAAGTCAAAATATTCTGTACTGAAAGTGGCCGATGTCGCCATTAAACGTTCAACATTTCCATACTATATTTGCTCTGCGACGATAAAAAGAGTTTGACTATTCTTAACAATTTTTGCTCAGCACGCATTTTAGGGGAGTTCGACCCCCCGAGCTGCTCCAGATCACACCTGCGTTCATTCTTCCGTGAAACGCTTTACAATAGATGAATGGTCGAGGGAAGCATTCACTGAGAGAGGGTAATTATCCCCCTCTGGACTTAGCCGTTGTGTGAAAAAGAGTTGACTTTTGGCATGGAAATAAGTTAAGAATGTCGCCAAAAGAGGATAGTATTAATTTTAGATTGCCTGACATTGATGAACAGTCTCAATCATTTAGCTATTCACTTTGTTTCAATGTGTGTGTATTATAGTGTTTTATAAAAGAAGCTTAAAAATATATCATTTTGCATTTTGGAAACAATGTAAATGTGTATTTTATACTTTTGTAATACTTTTTTATTTTTATTTTAATTAGTAAATTATACATCATGCATTTATTAAAAAATATTTTAGTCTAATTTCGCTTTCAATCTAATAATCATCTGTGATAGTGGTTCATTCATACTTTTGTGTGCATTAAAATAAGTTTACATAAAATATGAAAAACCAAAATTAATAATAAATAAAATAACCATGAACATTACTCAAAAGTGAAGAAGTAATTTTATTTTAATTTCAATTAACAGTTAAAACAAAAACTTAACTCAAATGAAAATAAGAAGGAAACGAGTTGTATTATTATTGTTTTTTTTGTTAATACCTGAAAAAACAATTTCCCAAAATGAGTATAGATTTATGAATAATTCATAGTTAAACAACAAATGCATGTATTTTTCTTAATTATTCTTAAAACTATAAATGCGTCATATTATTAAAAATAAAAATACAATTAATTCTAGATTTCGTTAAAAACATATTTTGCTATTTTTCCTGAAAGAAAATATGAAAACGGCTACATTCTGTTTATTGGCAAACGGACAAAAAGCAACCCTTTCACGAAGTGTGGTCCATTTCAAGTTGTGACAACCTCGACACGCCCCTCGAGGGGGGCTGAAAAACCAACAAGCACTTTTCGTATATTTCTCACTCAAAGGGGTGAATCTTTTTGAACGAAGGGGGAATTTTGGGTAGGTCAGGAGCTTTAAGAAGATTATTTGTACTTCGCCGGTCGGTCGGTTAAGCGATTGTATCTACACCGTATAAAACAAAATTATTATTACATGTAAAAATTTATCAAGATTACAGTTAACACGGATTTGTGTAACATTTTTTAAAACACGCACTTAGTTTATGAAATATTTAAATATTAAAAAAAAAAAACTTTAAAATTTTTAACAAATAATAAGCATGAACAGTAGAATATGGATAATTTAAAACTGAAAATTAATTTATGTTAAAACTATGTAGCATCTCCTATATTGCTTTGAGATGAATACATATAATGAAGAAAACATAACCAAATTTGATAAGAATTATGTTGCAAGTTTCGATGCTTTATATTCGAAGAAATTTAAATCTATGCAAATTTTAGAGTTTAATTTAATTAAATAAAAGTAATAACTTGTATAAAGCCATCAGTAGCCTTTTTTACTAAAGCCTACTAAAAGTCGCTTGCATAATTAACTATTAAGCGTTATAACATCAACAGGGCCGTCTTAAACTAGGCTGGGGCCCTTGGGCACACAATAATTTGGGGCCCTTTTGGACAGTACAAAAAGCTTATAACATTTTTTACTGAGTATAACCATTTATTATAGGTAATCAAATACAGTATGATATAATATGTCATTAATGATGCTAGAATGGTGCTGGTTTTTTGATTACGATTACGGTTTCTTTCGGGATTTCTGTTGAGCAAAATCTTTTATTATATCATCAAAGTCAATTTTTGAAGGATATCATTTTCTAAGCACATAATTGACAAATTACTCAGCCGTTCTTGTACCATTGCTGTTTGCAATTAATTTTTTATTCTCTTAAGCTGCGAAAGCTGCTGTTGTAGCAATTTCTATGTTTGGAAAAGTTTCTTCGAATTTATCTGATTTTATTAGGTTATATGTAAGGTTGAGACATTTAAATCCGCTTATTGCTTTGCTAGGTTTTTTAAATATTAGCTCAAATGAAAACATTCTGTTTTAATGTCATCTGCATTAATTTTTTCATGATAAAACTCTGCAAATTCTTTGCATTTTTTTGGTCAACTCACCAGATTCAATTGTTGTTAACTAAAAGAAAACTAACTTAAAGAAAACTAAATCGACTATCAATATCTTGGTATGCTGCCGGACGTTTCTTTAAATGTGTATTTAATTTGTCAATTATGGAAATGAAAGTATCTACACGAAACTTCTCCTTGCCTCTCAACAGTGCAGTCTCTAAAGATCCTTAAAAAAAGTGATACGTGTGCTGAGGAGCGAAATCTTTTTCTTTTTCAAAATGTATCTTTGTAGTCAGCATATGGATTTTTATCTTTAGCAGCCGTTTCGTACTGATCAAAATTATTGCCTGCGGTATTGACATAACTTATCAGAGACTCGTAAAGTTTCCTTACAACGACCATGGTTTCCATTTTTTTTGCTAGGCTTTGGGCTTCCTTTCTAGTGCCTCCTGGTTGATTGATGTCACTTGCAATTAAAGACAATGCTTTAAAAATTTCTAATTTACCATTTTGAAGAGCATTAATAGCATTGGCGCTTGCAGACAATCTAGTTTCCGAAAGAGACTCCAGGACTCTATTTGCACCGAAACGATCCGTCAACACTTTCCATCGTTTTGTCGAAACTGAGAAAAAATTGTACAATTCAACCAGAAACAATGTCAACATTTACTTTGGTTCATGTTGGGCGGTGCAGCTTGACTTTGGAATCGGAGTGATTGCGTGAGTAATCGCTAGATGGCGTACTTTGTAAATTAGGTAGGATGTGATTGGAAATATTATTAATTTAGTACAGTAGGAATAGGTGCAGTTATCGATATAATGGCGTAGTATATGCCTTGTAAATACCTTCTCATAAGATTACTGTTTTGTGAAGAAAATGTAATGTGCCCGATAAATATGTTTTGAGAATAAATGTGCGAGAGAAATTGTCGTTCCTTCGGGGCCCCCTGAGAATGGGGGCCCTGGGCACGGGCCCCGTGTGCCCTTATGGTAAAGACGGCATTGAACATCAACACGAAACACATTTTTCTTTTCAAAAAGTTTCAATGATTTTTCAATATAAATTTTTTTAACTATACATTTAAATTTTGAATGGCTTTAATTTCCATAACCTAGAAACCAACAACAATTACAAAAAGCAAAGTACTGGTAGACGGCACTTATAAAGCTTAAGAATCAAACCATGGACATATGTTTAAACGAAATAGAAAGTAAACGGTAAATTAAGAAAAATATTCACTAAATGCATTGAAATAACTATTTTACTTATTGAATATTTGAAAGAAAATTTTGTTTATTAAAATACATTAAAAAATATAAAAAGCAAACATTATTAAAACTAACAATAAACACACGGCAAAATTTTCCTCACACTAATGATGTCAAACACTTAACAGACCATATTTTTTACTATACTGACACTTGGTCGATCTCTTCTATATTCATCCCTGATGCTCTACTCCTATTAGTTTTAATGTCTCCGGGAGTGTTTTAGATAGATTGAACTCGGATAATTCAGAACTAACTTTGTTTTAGAAAAAAATTTAAATAGCAAAAAAAAAAATTAAATAATGCACACATGGAGTAAATACAAATTATAATTTTTTTTCTTAATTAATTTTGGATATCTACGAATTACTTTTAGTAAATTATTACCGTAATTTATAACATATCCATAAGAAAATAAAAAAAATCGGCACAAAATTTCATCCTTTTGAAATTAAAATGTTTGAAAATATGCTTTTGAATTTTACCTGCAATAATAATTGTTTGATTTGTTAAACTTATAGCCATGATTCCGATATTTAGGTCTCAAGGTTCTATTCTCTGATTTCAAAATAGACGAAACTATCTTTCATATTGGGAACTTCCTTCTTTAACTGGGTTCAAGGTGGGTTTCTTATAACGTTCAGTTTTGAAGGCTGGGTATACTTTGAAGGGGTACAAAATTATTCAGTAATTGTTCTATTTATCACAGTGACAAATTATATGCTACATTTCACGTCAAGCATTATTTAAGACAAACTTTTAAGATTATTTTTTTACAATTAAATTAATTGTTTCATATGAGATTATTTTCAACTATTTGTCTTTGTTTTAAATGATGTTTGATGAAATAAAATTGTTGTGGTTATTAGAAAAATGCTTAAATTGCTTTTTTATTTAAGGAAAGCAATATGTAAACCACGTAAAAGCTTTCACCGATTCTTTTATATATATACTTGCCAAGGACAGTCGGTAGGGATAAATTTTAATTATATTTAGAATTCCCGCAAAAATAGTTTACACATTAAGAGCAGGTAATTTAATTCATGGTGTGGGGAGATATTAAATAAATTAGTCTTTAAATTTAACGCAAACAAAACAATATTTCTGATTTTATACTCTAAAAAAATAGTTCGATAACACTTTAAATGAACTTTTCATCAAGCTCTTTAGGAGTACGAGAGGATAACTTTTTTAAGTAAAAAAAAATTTTTTGATATCAGAAGGTTTCAAAAAGTTCACATTCTATTATCATTTTTTTTTACATTTTTATTACATTAGCATATTAGTTTTTCATAAAAATCATTTTAAAATATTTGACGGACGAGTTTTTTATGAATTTTTTCTATTCAAAATATAAAAATTAATATCAGAGGCGTTAAAAAAACTAGAATAGTTTAATATTTTTGGTCAGCTTGTGCCATGCTGACGAAGGAATTTTTTTTTTACTACACATGAAATTGGTAACTTCCAATAAAAAAAATAAATTTAAGTTACAAATTCAATGTTTGCTATTTTTCTACATTTTTCGGTTTTGTGCTAAAACTATCCACTTTATAGTAAAATTCTTCGGAAACGAAAGAATTTGAGTTAAAAATAAAAAAAAAATAACTTTCTCAATAATATTTCTTTTACGATAAAGAGAGACCTTTAGAAGCTCAGTTTTTTTTAATTGCTTATTTTTACATTTTATTGGTTTTTTAGCCTTTTGTTAAAAAAAATTCAAATTTACAGAGGTTTTTTTTTTTTTTTACAAATATATAACTAATTTAGATAAAACTCCTATCACAAATAGCACAAAAAAATCTATCTTATTTAGAAAGCTAATTAAAAGAAATAATAAATTAAAAATTGGAAATATTCAAGGAACTTCGAATTTCATAAGGTCATAGCTTTTTTTTTCTCATGAATCAGAATTTTTGTTTTCAAAGGTCAAAAGAAAAAGTTAGCACTGTATTAGTATAAACATTGACCTGACAAAAGCAAGTGCTAGTTTAAAGCTGTAAAAGTGTATAAATTGCAAATAAAACATGATATATAGTCTGTATAAAGTATTTGTGTGTTTATCGACGTATTAAAGAAGTTAAACTCAATTTGGAATTAAAATATTAATTTCTTAAAATTGCAATCTAAATTACATTTTATTGTTTATCTCAATACAAGATATGTATGTTTTTACTGTATCGGCACAAAAAACACATTTTCACTAAAACTATTGCTTCAAATTGTTTCATTTTTTACATATACTGAAATCAAATGAAGGGTTTAGACCTTGGTCAAAGTCATATCTTGTAATCATTTGATTTTGTCGGTATTTGAAAATGAAATACAGCTATTTTAATCAGCTGAGCTTGATTTTTTAACATTAAAATGCAAAAGGAGCATGCAAATTTAAATTAAAACACATATGTAAGAGTAGTTCATGATCTAAATCCACTTATTTTTTTATAGTTTCCAATTTGCAGAACTTAAATATCTCATTGAATTGTTTAGTTATCGTGAGGCCGTTTTTGGGCAACACTTTAACCAAAATACTTAAAAATTCATAAATAAAAATGTAATTTTTTTTTCTGTTTTACAACTTTTCAATTTAATAGGATATCCCAAAAACCTATGAAAAGTTCATTGTATCGATTAAATAAATATTGATACATTAAAGGTATGCAGCTACCTTAACCAGGCAGTCCTTGTAAGTTGTAGAGAACAATAAAGGAACTTACAGCTGCAGTTTGAATGGTCTTGACCGCTGTCTGGTCACGTGAAAGGCGACGGCCAATTCCAACTGGTATACCTTTGGCAGAAGCTTGAGAACATGTCGAAGCACAACGCAAGGGCACATCTTGGAAGATAACTTAACTTCAGCTAATCACTAGACAAATTATGATCCCACATCGTGCTTGATTCAACTTCGTGTCGAGTTTTTCTGTTTGTCTAATTGGCTCTCATAGCTAAAGCACTGCACTTCAGCCTATATTTGCCTAGAGAAAATATAAGTCAAGTTCGTGTAAATTCTACAATCATGTAAATGCTCCTTCGTGTAAATTCCATAAATTCTCTGCCTTGCCTAAACTTCAAAATTTCTCTGCAAATTCACTCTGCTGTCTCTCATTTCTCTTCAATTTATTTTTTCCTACATTTCAATTTTTATAGTAATTCTACTTTTCTGGTTGTTCAACTGCTCTATTTAATTCTTCTGTGCAATTCAGTTTCGTACAAATTTCACTTTAACTCCTAATTAACCATCTTCACTAAACCACCACACACGAGCACATTTTTTAAAAATAGAATTTGACTAGAAATCCTCTAATTAACCTTCCATCCTTCTCGCATGTAACATTGCCAATCCCTCAAGTTCACAACACATGGCATCGCGAAACAAGTTGCATCATTCGAAAGTTAAAAGGAAGCGAGTGGTTTCGAGAAGAGGGAAAAAAAAACAATACTGGAGATAGATCGACATGACAACGGTCCTAAAAAACAGTATCAATGTAACTAAATTTAGACCGTTGACTTTCGACGGATGTAGTGGTAGGAGGTTTGCCCATTCACTGCTCACATGTCTGCGGCTGGAAGCAGCTGAAACCAGCTTGGGTGATGTAAGGAAATAGAGTGGTGGGGAGAAATGTTAAAGAAAAAAACAACAA